>JAJAGP010001996.1:0-142189 GCA_025084515.1 Ancistrus triradiatus
ATCCTCCATCTTTACAAGGCCTTAAATAACAATTGTATAATCCACACCAACAGCTATAACAACTCAGTAAGAACAAGAAACACAGCAGATTTAATCATATAGTTGTTCATCCCCCAAATTAAACCAACATTCAGAGACTCACCTCAACAGTCAATCATCACTGCAGATCCACGAGCAGAGGCGGAAGTGAAAGAGGAAAAGTCTATCATTCACTCGTAAGTTCACTACCTTACAGATCATGATTGTTAACTCACGTTTGAACGAGAGACTACTCTAACTCAGTTGATGTGTTTAGAGACTTTTTTCCAAGTTTCGCTACTTATTTGTAACAAGCTGAAAATGGCATTCCTAAGTGTATGTGCCTGTTCTATTGTAAATAGTGCTCATATTTGTCCCCCCATTACCTGTATATGCTCTCTAAACTGGCTTACATTCAATTGATGAGACTCTGATTCATCTGTCTGATCTTCCTTGTTGTTACTGTCTATCAAGGCATTTGTGGATTCTGTCAAAGAAAAGCATCAGTTGTGTCGATTAATTTTGCTTAACAGCCTCATCTTTCAAACTGAAATCAAAACAAATGTTTTCCAAGCCAACAGATTTTATAAATACATGTAATTCTTCTCATGGCTGGCATTGTTCTTAGATAATGTGTGTATGAGGCAGAGTAATACTTCAAGAGCTTCAGCCAGAGTGCCATTGCCATTATAGTGCAATATTGTCACCCCTAGAATGTCCCTCAGTCAATCAAATTGCAGGGTCGGAGCTAACTGTGGTCTAATGAACCTTACTGAATATGCGGGAACATTCTACATTCCCCATACAGTTAAATGGATAGTATAGGAAACCAGACAAATGTTTTTATTCTTGTTTGCCTATTTCTCTCGGGAACTCTCCAAGGTGCTGGATAGAAAAATGCAAGCTATTTATTAGTGCTATATTTGTCATGTGTACAATATCTCAATATTGTTGTCAGCTAGGATAAAGGTACAGTGTATAAAGTAACCAAATTTCAGATTTATTTAATCGGCTAGAACATGTGATTTTTATGGTAATCAGTGCATAGAATTATTAAATTTCCACCTGTGCACAAAATGTATTCATCATTGTACTCTGGATCACCCTTAGATGTAGATCACAGAGTCCAGTCCATGCTGTGTTTGAGGTTCAGTTGTAGTCTCTATAAGGTAGCAATGTAATCTGCTTCAGTTTGTATAATTGTCTCATAAGATTGTATTTTATATGCCGTCTTTCATGTCTTTCATTTGTTGTCTCATAGTTTTCTGGAAGGGAATGGATCCACAATCTTGACTGTAAGCTTTCAACTGGACCTACTGATTAGTTGATAATGATTGAGCATGCATTGACAACTGGAAAAACACCACATTCCTAGCCCTTTCTTTGTTGTGGGGCATGTACCACATGTGTAACTCTCCAGCCAGAAGCCTGAAGGTCTTATGTAACTAAGGTATACATGCAAACCACAACTTTCATGACTCTTGGTGCTGCCATTTTTACTGTTTCACAACTGTGGATAGACCTGAGAACACAGATTTCCTTCTCCCTGAAATTTACAATGGCAAGAAGATAGGAAACCAGTGGCTCAAATTTCTGTGGTAAAAGGTATTATGGCTGTGTCATAGTTTAGAACCACTGTGTCGCACAAATTTGCAAAATTGGATCAAAGTCCTCAACTGCTACATGCTGTTAAATGTACGTAGACATATACAGAACACAGTCTGTGAAAGACTTTTGATTTTTCTATTTTCCAGGTATACCTTCATAGCACTGGACTACTCATAACCAGTAATAATTGAGATACGTTTTAATGTTCACAGTTCATTGTTTTAGTACATAAAGTCACATTAAGCTTTTGCCTTAGGTTTAAATAGGAAGAAAACAGCTTAACGTAGGAAGTTTTACTTTCCCTTAGAACCTACAGGTTCATTATGTCAGCAACAGAGTGTCCTTATGGCCAATAGTAATTGAGAGAAGTTTGCTGTTCCTAGGTCATCATTTTAGTACATGAATCCACGTTAAGCTTTAGTATTTTAGATTTAACCAATTTCAGATGCAGGTATATCTATTTTATGACTAACCTGTATATATCTGTGCAATTAAACATGTTTTTGCCTAAGCAGATTGTCACTCAATCATCAAACATGCTAAATGAAAATTAGTAGTTAAATTTATAATTCTGGTACAGTGGGGCAAAAAAGTATTTAGTCAACCACTGATTGTGGAAGTTCTCCTACTTAGAAAGATGAGAGAGGTCTGCAATTCATCACAGGTACACTTCAACTATGAGAGACAAAATGAGAAAAAAATCCAGGAAATCACATTGTAGTATTTTAAAGAATTTAATTGTAAATCATGGTGGAAAATAAGTATTTGGTCATCCACAAACAAGCAAGATTTCTGGCTCTCACAGACCTGTAACTTTTTCTTTAAGAAGCTCTTCTGTCTTCCACTTGTTGCCTGTATTAATGACCCCTGTTGGACCTCATTATCTGTATAAAAGACACCTGTCCACAGCCTCAAACAGTCAGACTCCAAACTCAACCATGGCCAAGACCAAAGAGCTGTTGAAGGACACCAGGAAGAAAATTGTAGAAAAATTGTAGAACTGCACCAGGCTGGGAAAGAGTGAACATCTACAATAGGCAAGGCAGGTTGGTGGGAATAAATTAGATTTGGGAGGGCAATTGTAAGAAAATGGAATACCTACAAGGACCATGGAAAATCTCCTTGATTGGGCTCCACGAAGATCTATTCCGTGGGGTCAAAAATGATAGTGAGAACGTGAGCAAAAAAATCCAGAACTACACGGAGGGACCTGATGAATGACCTGCAGAGAGCTGGGACCAAAGTAACAAAGGCTACCATCAGTAACACACTACGCCGAGAGGGACTCAGATCCTGCAGTGCCAGGCGTGTCCCCCTGCTTAAACCAGTACATGTCCAGGCCCGTCTGAAGTTTGCCAGAGAGCATATGGATGATTCAGAAGAGCATTGGGTGAATATCATGTCGTCAGATGAAACCAAAATACAACTTTTTGGTAAAAACTCAACTGGAGGAAAAAGAATGCTGAGTTTTCCCAAGAACACCATACCTACTGTGAAGCATGGGGGTGGAAACATCATGCTTTGGGGCTGTTTTTCTGCAAAGGGGAAAGGACTACTAATCCGTGTTAAGGGGAGAATGAACTGGGGCCTTGTATCGTGAGATTTTCAGCCAAAACCTTCTTCCATCAGTGAAAGCGTTGAAGATGGAACATGGCTGGATCTTCTAGCACGACAATGATCCCAAACACACCGCTCGGGCAACGAAGGAGTAGCTCCGTAAAAAGCATTTCAAGGTCCTGGATTGGCCTAGCCCGTCCCCAGAGCTCAACCCCATAGAATATTTCTGGAGGGAGTTGAAAATCTGTGTTGCCCAGCAACAGCCCCAAAACATCACTGCTCTAGAGGAGATCTGCATGGAGGAATGGGCCAAAATACCAGCTACAGTGTGTGCAAACCTGGTGAAGACTTACAGGAAACGTTTGACCTCTGTCACTGACAACAAAGGTTATGTTACAAAGTATTGAGTTGAACTTTTGTCATTGACCTAATACTTATTTTCCACCACAATTTAAAATTAAATTCTTTAAAGATCATACAATGTGATTTCCTGGATTTTTTTCTCATTTTGTCTCTCATAGTTGAAGTGTACCTATGATGAAAATTACAGACCTCTCTCATCTTTCTAAGTAGGAGAACTTGCACAATAAGTGGCTGACTTAACTTATACTTTTTTGCCCCACTGTATGGTGAAAAAAAATCACTGCCCTCTGTATCACTGTAACAGACTGTACTGTACAGTGCAGTGCTGAGACAGGAAATAAATATTACACTTCAGAGAGCTACTGTTGGTCAGAAATAACCAGTTAAATAGCCTAGAGAAATCTTAAAATCTAGGACAACAAGGATCAAAACGCTATCCTTCTACCCCTTACTTATTGGCTTACTGGTTATCCACTTAACTGTGACTGTCTTTTTCTGTTGGCATCCTGTATTACACCAAAAACTCTCCCACCTGCTTCAACTGGTGCCAAGTCCTCAAAGCCTGGATACAAAGAAGTATGATTTGGGAAGGGCATACCTCTTCATGTAAAGACTAAAGAATCAAAAACAGACAAAAAAAATATGTGAGATATCATTGGTAGCTTTCTGCTATTCCACTGTTTTTGTCTCACATTTTTTATTTTATTTTATTACATTTTTTAGGTTTTGATGAAATATCAGCTCAATCACCCCTACGTTGAGTCCCAGCATCCCTAAAAATAGTAAAATCTTTCTTTTGTCACTTTATACAGAATTCTGATAAGCTAAAAAATGTCAAAACCTTACAAAGTAAATGTTTTAAACATTGGCTAATATTTTAACATAAAAAACACAGTAGTTCCCCTTGCTTCACAAATGGTATGATCCAAGTGATGACTTTGTGACTCACAGGCTCGGCATTACTGCAAGTTTGGCAGATGTTCTTCCTTCACAAGTGTGGGAATGATTACTTTAAAATGTACAGGTTTTTGGGGTTTTTTTTAAACGGGGGAACCTGATGCTGGTCTCATTGGGTGCACCCCTAAACTATTGATCCTAGTTTTGCCCCTAACTTGCAGAAAAGGAGAACAGAGCAGAGGAGTCAAATAAAAACACATTTAAGAAAATAAAAGGAGCACAAACTAAAAAGCATGAAGGAAAATGTGTGGTCAATAGACAATTGCAGGTCCTAAAGTTTAAGCACTGTGGAAATTTTCACATTTCCTCCGTCTGCGTGGTGGATTAATTTAGCTCTCAGACACTCATCCATCCTAGAAGAGTGGAAGTGAAAAAGATGACTCATGAAACACTTTTGCTTGTTGGCATTATGATCATCTGCCACTAGACTTGCAGAGCTTCTGAAAATGTGCAGACAGCAGTGGAAATTGAAACACACTCTCAAAACACCATAATACTGGACTGTAGTAGCCTAACAGTTAAGGTACTGGACTATGGACCAAAAGGTCCAGGGTTCAAATCCCACCTCTGTCAAGCTGCCACTGTTGGGTCCTTGAGCAAGGCCCTTAACCCACAATTGCTTGGATCATAAGATTGTATCAATTGTAAGTCGCTCTGGATAAGGGCGTCTGCTAAATGCTGTAAATGTAAATGTAAATATAATACCACCATGTATTATTCCCTGGTATGGTACATAACCTGGGTTCAAATCCCAAGTGGGGCTTGCAACATGAAAATCGAGAAGTGAGTTTACAGAACTCTACGATAGACTGGTGCACCATGCAGGGTGTAATTCCGATTCTGCCCAGTAAATGCTGACCAGGACATTCTTTTGGTAAAATGGCAACTTTGCATTGACTCAGTGAACTACTTAACCTCGGAACTTTAAACAATTAAAGATGGGAAATTTACATTTATGTTTATTTTTATTTTATTACATTTATGTACACACACTGTCACTATAATTTCATGTACACATATAATAACAACAATTATAACCAAGTGTGTGTTTGTTCAGGGGGTCAGCATGGTGGCTCTTGTAATTAGCACAGTTGACTCAGCTTAAAAGATCCCCTGTTTTATCCTGACCTTGGACACCGTCTGTGTGGAGTTTGCCTGTCCTCCCCGTGTCCTTGTGGGCTTACTCTGGGTACTCTTATTTCATCCTACTTTCCAAAGACATGCATTAGGTTATTTGGTTTCTTTAACTTGGCCCAGTATGTATGTGTCTGACTAGTTATTGATGTAGCTTGTTCCTGTGTGAATAGTCATTGATGCAGTTTTGACATTAAACAAGCAAGTAAATGAAATGAAACATTTATTAAACATTTATCCTCTAGTTTCAACAAGGATGTTTCAGCATCAGTGACTATTTCAGCGACACACACACACAAGGTTATATCCATACACAAGGTTACACCAAGACTAGTCATACACTCAAGTCAATGACAATTTAGTGTAATCAATTAACCTAATGTTATGGTTCGCCTATGAACTGTGTAAAATGACCCAAGTGCAGTGAGCTCCTGATGGAAGGGATCAACCAAAAAAGGGGATCAAAATAAATAAATAAAATGAAAAGGATAAATGAAAGTGTGTGTGGGTATATACGCGCACACACACAAGGAAAAGCAGAAATACAGTGGTGCTTGAAAGTTTGTGAACTCTTTAGAATTGTCTATATTTCTGGGTAAATATGACCTAAAACATCATCAGATTTTCACACAAGTCCTAAAAGTAGATAAAGAGAACCCAGTTAAACAAATGAAACAAAAATATTATACTTGATCATTTGTTTATTGAGGAAAATGAAGGTTATAAAACCATCTCTAAAGAGTTTGGATTCAAAGCAATCCACAGTCAGACAGATTGTGTACAAATGGAGGAAATTCAAGATCATTGTTACCCTCCCCAGGAGTGGTCGACCAACAAAGATCACTCCAAGAGCAAGGCGTGTAATAGTTGGCGAAGTCACAAAGGACCCCAGGGTAACTTCTAAGCAACTGAAGGCCTCTCTCACATTGGCTAATGTTAACGTTCATGAGCCCATCATCAGAAGAACACTGAACAACAATGGTGTGCATGGCAGGGTTGCAAGGAGAAAGCCACTGCTCTCCAAAAAGAACATTGCTGCCCGTCTGCAGTTTGCTAAAGATCACATGGACAAGCCAGAAGGCTACTGGAAAAATGTTTTTGTGGACGGAGGAGACAAAATAGAACATTTTTGGTTTAAAAGAAAAGCATTATGTTTGGAGAAAGGAAAACACTGCATTCCAGCATAAGAACTTTATCCCATCTATGAAACATGGTGGTGGTAGTATCATGGTTTGGGCCTGTTTTTGCTGCATCTGGGCCAGGATGCAATTGGGCCAATTCTAAAGGGTTCACAAACTTTCAAGCACCACTGTGCCTTGTGCCTGACATGACATGGCCACTGCAGCTGATACGACTTGAAATAAAGATAATTCCCTTACCCGTTCCCTAAAAAACGCCACACACTACCATTTCAGAGTCACTGCCGTGATGATAATGTGCAACTAATATTATCTGGGCTTTTGGTGATAACACAAGTAAAATATGCAAATGTACAATAACAAACTGAGCTACAAATGACTTGTTTTGTTGCCAGAAGTCAGGGTGATTTGAGCTGATAGAAAGGCAACAGTAACTCAAATAACCACTTGTTACAGCCAGTGTATGAAGAAGAGCATATCTAAATGCACAACACATCGAACCTTGAAGCACATGGGCTACAGCAGCAGACTGAACACACCAGATGCCACTCCTGTCAGCTAAGAACAGACAACTGAGGCTACAGTTCTCACAGGAGATTGCTTTCCTGGTCTGATGAGCAAGGTGTACTTAATTAAGAGAGTGTGTGTTGGTACGTTTATCACAGCAAAGCATGAATCAGTACAATTACAGTATACATGTTGACACATAAAGTTTAAAGCAGAGTTTAAATACACAACAAGATTACACAAAGTAATACCAAGAGATCACATGTTTATATACAAGTTAATAAGTCCGATAATGGTGTTAGTCTGGTTACTAGTCTGATACAGAAAGTTTTATGACAAATTATTTTTTTTAAAAAATGTTTTTTAGCATTGTCAAACATTTTAAATGTTCTAACATCTAATATAAGCATTCAGTGCATTTATTTTTGACATTTGTTGTGTTGTTGCCAGTTACAAACTAATAAATGATTTTTATAATGACTCCCTTTCAACCAGCCTTCTTAAACCTATATTGGTGACAGCAGTGCTCTTTCATTTCAGATGTCACACACAGTTTTGAAATGATTTACATCAAACAGGAAGTCACATGCTGGTAACTTTAAGCATGACTCCATTACCCATGAAGAGAAGTAGATCTCCAAAGTATGCCTCAGTCAGACTGAAACCATATCATCATGAAGCTATTTTGCATTAGGATCTCCTCATTCTGGCTGCTCTGCTTAATGGGTAAGATTAATCTTCCAAAGCGATTAGATGACAGGGAGACAATGGGGCAACATATCACAATATATTATTATATATTATAGTTAATAATACATCTGTCTACAATATAGAGTTTATTTTTATGCAAAGGTTTAGGCATAACTGGTCAAAGGAAATGTTTTGTTAATTTTCTAAATGGAAATTACACAAACTTACAGGGAACAGACACAAATATAACAAAACATAACTGTCCTGTTCAAATATTTTTTTTAAATATTGTTTTTATATTATAATAAAATTTTGTCACATACAGTTCCCTGTAGAGGTTGTGTTAATTTCAATTCATTTTAGATGACCAACAAAACAAGTAATTTCACTAGCAGTGCCCATACATTTGTATATGTGTAACATTTTGTACTAAAAACATGTTCAATATCGAGTTATGAAAAATAAAGCAATAAGAATCAGTTTAACATTAAATATTCAACGACATGTAATGTCATTGTTTTATTTTTGATAATAGGACATATATTTCAGTTCCTTTGATTGTACTGTTGACTGTTTGCTTAACACAGTGATTTTCAAACCTGTGGCTTGTGTCATATGGAAATGAAACTCATGCTTCCATACTATATATACACATAGTACATGTAGAGAGCATTCATAACTAGTTTTGGTGACTGTGGCAGCCCAAAACAAGGGTTGAATAAAAGGTTGAGAACCTTGAGAATTGCTATATTGTTGATTTTCTCTGTTTTTAATAGTTTTTAAATTAAGAGTGCACGAAAATGTCTGACACAACCATCTTCTCCACTTCCAACTCTCTTTAGTCCACATATGCGGCAGCACTACTGTGAAGGGCCTTCTTGGTCAGAATATCACCCTTCCATGCAAGTATGACTGGCATTATCATGGGAAATGTGAGATATGCTGGATGAGAGGAGACATACCGATTATGGGGTGTGGTGATGAAATTATTGCCACAGATGGAGACAAGGTGGTGCGGCAAACATCAGACAGATATCGGCTAAATGGGGAATTACAGAAGGGAGATGTGGGCTTTGACGATCGTCGGCGCAACACGACAGGACTCTGGAAAAATATGGCTGTCGGGTGCATGTGCAAGGATTGTTCAATGATATAAAAAAGTAATGTTCACTTAATAATCAGGGAAGGTACGTATTTACTATAAACCCATATAAATTAAGCAAGTTTAACAAGGTGATTCTTCAAAATATGCTGTAAGAGTTTATTTCTTTATTCTCTAGTCCAAAAAACACAAAAGCATCCAACACATATAACACAAAGAAAAGCAAACTACGCATGATATTACATTACAAACTTGCAATGACAGTATTACTATACACATTTAAAACTAAGATGATGGTAAGATTGCTATGGCTTTTTTTTACCACATTTCAGATTTTGTTTTAATTACAAACATTATTTAGTGACAGCATAAAAAGTACAAACATATACATTACAAGAAAAAATAGTCTACATCCACTACTGTATGCATTGGCTCACCAATCCAAGTCATGGTGAAAAACAGTGTTTAATTATTCCCTAGTAAAAGACTAATGAAATTAAACATGTAATATTTGTTGTAAAACTGCTTATATGTCCTGATACTGTAAAGTACTATTCTTAACATTAATGATCACATTTGCTCTGTAAGATTATATTATATATATATATCAATTTCTAAACTACACTAAGTAGCCAACTTGTGTTAATCTTCTGTATTTGCACAATAAATTAGTTTCTAACAGATCAAATGATGGTCAATTTGATTGTTTCTTGTCATATATTTTGTAATATACCGTATAAGTATTGTGTGTATGTAGACACAACAGGAACTATGCTAGACAAAAGTACAGACCTGTAATTTAATGCAACACACATTTAGTCATATAAAATATTAAAAAGTAGTTCAATATTGGACATTTGACCTATATAGCAAAATGGCTATACATACCGAATGATCCATCTGAGGCTTAGTTTATCAGCTAACCTTTAGAAGCTATATTTGATAGTATAGAAACAATTCAGCTTGTCTTTCTATTGCATCCTGTGTAAAATCTGATTATTTTACCATTATGGTGTGATATGTACTGTTGGAGAAAAATGAAACACATTAATTATCAATGCTATTATTTTGAACAGCACTTAAACCAACTGCAGAAGTCATTTCAACTACTCCTGAAACTCTAACCATCAATCCCTGGCAGTTTGAAACAACACCAGGTACAGCAAAACACACATCATGCCTTAAACCGTAACTTTTTTTGTATCCTATCCACTTCTAAATTGTTGTGGATTTTTTAAACTGGAGATGAATAAATGTACAACTTTCTGTTTTAGTTATAACAGTTGTAAATACAGTCATGTACTCCAACACATCTGCTCCAGAATACGATAAAACTGTAAGTATGCATGACTTCAGACAGAAACATTTTATCATGTCTGTCAAACGTATTATTGCTAAATCTGAGTATTATTAAGGTGAAAGAAGCAAGCAACGATACACTTCCTGTAACTTTGGTATCGGTGACGCTTATCTTGCTGCTTCTTGGAACTGCTGCTATTTATCTGCTTTGTGAGTACAATTATTTTATCAGAGCTATATTTATACCGTTATTGTTCTGCTATTTTCAATGGACGATTTCTGAATGATTTCTAAAAATCTAGTCATCTTTACAGGGAAGCAGAAAAGAAGAAGCAGAGAGATGGAGATGTAAGTTAAAGCTGAACTGTTGACACTGATTTTACAGTAACATATAAACCTAGTGTTAGCAAGAAGTGAATTCATGATTTTAAATAAAATGTCTACAAGCCTGCTAGATTCAGAGCATTTTAGAAGGAAAGCAGTTAAAAGTGTCTGACCAAACCCAATTTACTGTCCAGCAGCTGCTGGTCTTATGCTGGTCTTATGCTTGTCCAGACCTACACACTACTAATGCTTAAAATGGTTACCACAATAAGATGATGTCATTTTTGTAATTGGTGCAATGGTAAGGTAAACCTTATGCTGGTCAGAGTCACACTGGAGCCTAACCCAGAATTCACTAAACAGAGCCAATGCAGGGTTCCCTAAGCACAACCGACATGCAGGTTGCAAGCTCCATGGGGACTTGAACCCTGGGCCTGTGGTACAGGTTGTAATTATGAATACATTTACACTCATGTAAACACATATAACATCCAGATTATAATTATAAATTGGCATTTGAATTGTTCTTTTCTGCTACTGGAAGCTCTGGATTGTTAAGCAATAGTGATCAAATATAAAAATCAGAAAATAACTCACAATTTGCCTTGTCTAGGATTGCTCCTGCCTTGTGCCCTGTGCTTCCAACTTTCTCATGACCCTGATCAGGATTAAGCGGTTAAGAAAATGAATGAATGAATAATTCACATTATGAAGCAGTAATAATTTAAGGTACAATTTTTTAAAGGACGAAGCTACAAATAAATAAATACTTGACATTAGATCAATTAACTTTGAATGTAGTCATGCTATACATAAAGATGAATTAGCATAAGGAATCCATCAGTTATTGTTTTACTTTAGTAATTTCATGCTTACTCAGGTAAGTTTGCAAAAAGACAAAATTTACATTCAGTATTTACCAGGAAACCATGTTTCTCAGCTACATTTTGTTCAGTAGTCATTGTTTTATAAGGTAAATGGATTACATAGTGTGTAGAAAGGCTATTTGTAAAGCACTCGTGTAGTTTACTCACTTACAACTGATACAGTCTTGCATTCTAATTATAGGTTAAGGGTCTTGCTCAAATAACCACCAAAGGCAGTTTGTCAGAGGTGGGATTTGAACCCTGAACCTTCTGAGCCACAGTATAGCATTTTAACATTCTGCCAATATTTGAACTGGGCACCACTTGGAAGAAACTCGTAGATGTTTGTTAAATGTACGGTATTTCTGCATGTTTTGTTTATTTACAGTACACAAAAATAAAAATTATTGTACAACAGCAGTCTTCCATATTATCAAAACAAAGACTTGTGCCAAATTTTCCACGAGCCTTTATGTCATATTATTCCATTAATCTAAGGAACGTGGTCTCTCTTAGTCATGGGTAATGCTGTAGGTCCCTGCTGTACACTCTGTGTGATGTAATGTGCAGGTGAATACCCAGAGCTTGAACCATATCTGACTCTATTTATTTACAGCAGATAGTAATAAATAAGTACAAGGAAAACTCTATAACCTGTATACAGCATTGTTAGTATGGCTTATTGAATAGTATGGTGTCAAACTGTATTAACTAAGAAGCAGTACAAAGACTATTTTCTCACATGTTTTATTTCTGTTCCACCAGCGCCCAGAACTTAAACTCTTCTGCCATCTACAACAACGCAGAAGTCAGCTTTGGGGTGCCCAACCGGGCGATGGCTGTGGAGAACATCTATCAATTAGATAATGAGAGAGAGAATGTATATGAACAATGGTCATGAACTTTTAGGTGATATTCCAAGCTTTAACTTATTACAGTCCACGTTTCCGTTCCAGTTAGTCCATATTTCCTTTGCTTGCATACTTTTAAGCGTATATGGTTGTGCAATAGTGGCACATTATCTTTTTATGCATCTCTACCAAGGGTGCCAATAAGTTGGAGATAACTGTGGGTTCTGTTTGTGGATATGCAATAGATGACTGTAGCAATGTGTTACTATGTAGATGAAGAGATTTGGGAGATATTAACTTACAGCACCTGGTTTTCCCAGGCAGTCTTCAACTATGTAAATACTAGTCCTGACACTGCTTAGTGACTATCTAATTCAGTTGTTAAATATTTTGTACTAATGCTCTCATCTTGTTGATTCAAAACAAATTACATTGAATTGTTCCTGACTCCTGATACATTTTTGAATTCTGAGGGGAATGTTTAATGCGGGGGCACCCCTATGACTTGAGGAATCCTCTGAAAGGTGAACACAGACAGACAACAAAGACAGAACAGAACAGAACAGAACCAGGAGCTGGGACAGAACATGGGGTCAAGGAAAGCCAGGACAGAACCTGTATTCAAGGAACACTACTGCTATACCAATTGGTGACAAAATTGATCAGTTTCCAGCACTGCAGCACCTCATGTTGGCGTCAGGCTGAGGCATCCCTTAGTAGCTGTGTAGCTTGGCTCTTCCTTGGTTCATGAATCCCTTCCTTTGTTCATTTGTGTGTTGAGTTGTGTTTCGTACACGTTTCAGATGTGTGTGTTCCACCACAACAGAGTGGGATTGCAGTGGCCTAGCAGTCAAGGTACTGGACTATGGACCAGAATGTCCAAGGTTCATATCCCACCTCTGCCACTGTTGGGTCCTTGAGCAAGGCTCTTAACCTATAATTGCTTGGATTGTAAGACTCTAAGGCGTCTGTTAAATGACACAAATGTAAACAGCAGAGGTGCCAAAGTTTCAGCGCCCCTAGGGGTGAGGTCTGGGTACAAGCAGAGTGAATTTTACGTAATTGTGTTTTAAAATGTGTACATGAAAATGCATCATTAAAAAGGCATATTAACGTTTGTACCCTGCAGAGGCTGCACATTTTGCAGCACAAGTCTTGCACTTGTTTCCAGAACTTTGGTTCCTCTTTTGAAAAGAAGCCAGTTTGTGGTGCTGAACGACTGAATAAAGCATCATTGGAGCCTGTTTGCTGTGGTATGGCATCTCTGGAGAGCTCTCCACAATGACTTTATTCTCTTTTCCAAACCCATCAACAGCTGAGGGCTGGTATAGGACTCAGTAGCCCTGTCCTGCTTGGAGATGTCACAGACTGAGGTCTCCAGAACACAGCTGCCTATTCACACAATTTCATTGTCATTATTCCATCAGCCTCCACTGGCGCATGGCAGTGTTGCTTAAATGACGCGGTCCACTACATAATCTTGTGGTAATGGCTTCGGTGGTAATTTTTTTCCTCTGGATCATTCTAATCAGCATCACAGGTAAAGCAATAATGGTATTTTTTATTTTTTTAAAGGGCTTGTCAGGGCTTCCTTGCCACGGTCGCCCTAGGCTTGCTCAATTTGGGATTGGACGTAGTTATTAGGAGATGATCTAAACTTGTAAAGTTGCTTTGAGACAATGCTCCATTGTAAAAAGCGCTATATAAATAAATCTGACTTGACTTGACTTGTAAAATGTAGTATTGACCTGTAAAGTATTAACATATTTCTGAACTATGGATGCATTATATGGGTAAATAGGGTCCAATAAAATTAATTATGGTCATTTAACCTTATATAAATGTTTATTTCACATGAGGAAACTGGACGTTGTGAGTGCAGAACTTTGTGTTATGCAATCCAATATGGCTAGTTATGACAGATGACCATTAATTCTTTATTTTTATCTACCACTAAAGCAGATCCAGTCAAAACATTTAATCACAGTTCTTAATCAATGTTGTGGCAATGTAGTCACTGTGTGCTGATCGTATGTATGTTGTGTTGAATAACAGAATGTCAGTAGAATGTCTGTACCTAAATACTATATAAATACAATAGTTTCTCTTATAATGATAAATGGCTATAGCTGATAAACAGAAGCTCCTAACTTGCAAGAAGTTAGATGTTCAATGTCATCTTTTGAGGTAGCTAACCTAGCTAGGTAGGTACTACTGATAAATTTCATACTTTGATTTCTGTTGGCTTTCTACATTTTATTTTGCCTTTACATTTACATTTACATTTACATTTACAGCATTTAGCAGACGCCCTTATCCAGAGCGACTTATTAATTGGTACAGTCTTACAATCCAAGCAATTGTGGGTTAAGAGTCTTGCTCAAGGACCCAACAGTGGCAGCTTGGCAGAGGTGGGATTTGAACCCTAGACCTTCTGGTCCATAGTCCAGTACCTTACCCGCTAGGCTACCACAGTCCCTTTAAATGATAAACATCATCAGGAACTTAATCCTAAATTAAAATGAGAGAAATTGTACTCTAAAATAAGTATACAAATGTATCTTAACGTGACATGTAATCTATTATATGATTTTAATTAATACATTTTATATGTTTATTTGTATTTCTGTTCCTGTAGTAACACAATGTCACTGATGCTACGTGCCACAATTACTTTAATACTGTGTACAACCTCTCTTTGCTAATAAACCAGCACTTAGTCTTCTCCTATAACATCGTATAATGTTGGAAAATACAGAGCAGGGAATTTGCATTGCATCTTTGTAGAATCTCTCCAGTCTAAGATATAGGTGCTCTCTTCTACACTCTCCTATTTAGCTCAGCAGATTTTCTATCAGGTTTCTGAGGTTTAGATCAGGGGACTGAAATGACCATGGCAGAAGCTTGATTTTCTGTTCAGCAAACCATTTTTGTGCATTTAAATGCCCTGGTAGTTTATGGAGTGTGTAATGCCATGCTTATGAGGTTCCCAGTGCCATTGGAAAAAAACAGCCTCACAACTTCACAGACCATCCAGTCATCATTTTTCGTTGCATGTAACCATAGGACACGTTCCAGAGAAAGTCCCTGTAGAGCTTAGCAAACTCCAGGTGCTTATATTTGTGGTTAGATGACAGAAAAGGCTTTTTCCTGGCAAGCCTTCCTAATAGTCTTTTGGCATGGAAGTGGCATCTGATGGCAGTTTTGGAGAATTTATGGCACCAAGATCTTACTTTTTTTGTAATTCTGGGCGATCCTTAGGCATTTTGTGAGTCTCTTACCATACTTCTCAATGTATTTGGGGACAAAAAAATTGAGTCTTCCTGGGAACCCTTTTTTACCCCTGCTTATCCTGGTCAGGGTCATGGGGGAGCATTTGGAGCCTAACCTGGAATTCACTGGGCGCAGTCTACTTTATACTCTGGACAGAGTGGTATCATTCTAGTAATTGTATTTTCTGTGTTTATTATTTAAAGGTAATAAATGCATTGTGTTGATTAATGTCCACTCATATGACAATGTAGTGTTTTTATTTGTTTCATTTGTGGCAATAATTGAAATAAATGTGATTAATCTTGATTAACATGAAAATAAGTGTGCTATTCACAGCACCAACAATGCAGCACAAGGATCCTGAGAGATCTTGGAGGTCTAGAACGTTAGACAAACTCCATAGCATACAAATTAATAAATTTTTAGCACCAATTAGACAAACAAATACACCAACCATCTTACATCAGAACACATCATTGGATATTATTTGACATGTAATGTTTCTTCTTACTCTGTAAATATTCCAGTTACCAGATCATCAGACATGACGTTCAGAGTAACTGAGGGCAGCACAGTGATTCTGTCCTGTCACTACTCAGTACAGCATCATGGCCTGAGCCACGTCTGCTGGGGTCGTGACTGTGGAACGTTCTGGTGTAACGACATCGTCGTACAGACGGATGAAAATGGTATCATATCCAAGGTCTCAGACAGGTACAGGCTCATTGGAGATGTTCTCTCAGGACAAATGGATTTAGGAATCCAGAAGTTACAAAGGACAGACAGTGGACCTTACTGCTGCAGGATAAACATTGATGGGTTTTTCAATGACAAGAAGTTCACCTACACTCTAAAAGTTCTGAGAGGCAAGTGAACTCGCATAATCCTTAAACAAAAACGTTTATTCGTGCAGTTTTTTATTCATGCTTTCATTATGAGTTGAAACTGACATATACTGCTTCTTTCTAAAGCTCCGACAACTCTGGCACCAACACCTACTACACTTCACACTACAGAACCACTGCAAACAGAAACAGGTGAGTCATGTGCACTGAAACAAAAACCCTATATTTTACACAATACTATAGCTTTAAATGTAACAATGACAAAGAGCAAATAATGACGATAATTCATATAATCTTCTATCTTAAACTGCATACACTAACCTTAATTGTGGATGGAAATTAAACAACCTGAGTATAATAAGGACTGAATGTGGCTCTGTGTCATCATTTAGTGTACATTGAGGGGTTGTATATATTCAGGAGAATTTTAAGCAGAATACAACTCTAGATTGGCATGTCGGCCTTCACCCTTATACAGCCCCAAATCAGAAAAAGTTGGGATAGTATGGAAAATGCAAAAAAACGTCATTAAATTTGTTAATATACATCTATTCCTGGATTTCAGGCCTGCAACACATTCCAAAAAAGCTGGGGCAGCATGTGAGTGTAATCATTATTTGGTACAAAAGCAGTACCCAGAAAAGGTTGAGTCTTTGAGGAGTAAAGATGGGCAGAGGATCTCCAGTTTGTCAACAAATGCATGAGAAAATGATTGAAATTGAAAGATTGGAAGGGATTTATTTCCCACGCCCGAACTCAGTCAGGTGTCACACCCTTACCGAGCTAACAAAGACCTCACACGACCCCAGCTAAAGTACGAACAGGAGGTCGGAGGTAACCTCCAGGGCTTAGCAAGGTAGGGTAGGGAAAGGACCCGGCTCTCGGTCCCCTCGCTGCCTTCACGGCCTAACAGTCCCTCGGGGGCTTTGGCTCGCTCGCTGCGGTGATGCGAGACCTCGCCTTTCTCCCTTACTCCCTTACTCGCTGGCTGCCCTTTAGGGTTTATTTCGCTGTGTATCATCCCTCGCTTTATGGCATCCATGTCACGCTGCATGGTGCAGAACCGTGACATGCGTCCATGTCGTGCTGCCTCCAGGCAGAACTGTGACATGCCTTCACATCGCTCCGCTCTGGTGCTGTCCGCTCTGCGCAAGCGGGGCCCTGACTTACGCTTTTTTTTGTCTGTGTTTAATTTTTACATTTCCCATTTTTGAGTCCGCTCAGCGCGGCACTTGTGATTGCCATTTTCACCCCTGTTTTCTCTGTAAAAGCCCGCTTGTGCCTCCGATGCTAGAGCTCCGGAAACTGACGTCCCGGACCAGGGTTCAATCCCCAGCTGCAGCAGTCAGGCGCAGCTGCGTGGGTCTCCCTTTTTGTTTGTTTATTTTTGTTTCCCATTTACTTATTCTCCCTAGGTTGTACCATTCCATCTGGAGCTAACTGCAATTGGGTTCTATAATCCCTACAATACAGAGTTACGTTCACAAATGCCATGTAAAACGTTACTGTGCAAAAAAATAAGCCTTATGTTAGCCATGTCCAGAAGCGGCGTCAACTTTTCTGGGCTCAGAGGCATCTGGGATGGACATCACACAGTGGAAACATGTATTGTGGTCAGACCAATCAGTATTCCAGATCTTTCTTGGAAGAAATTTACTCCGGACCAAATACTAAAAGGACCATTCAGATTGTTATCAGCAACAACTCCAAAAGCCAGGGCCTCCCATTGTAAGGGGTTGTGTCAGTGGCCTTCGCAAATGTCATTTACACTTCTATTTAGGCTTGTTTTGCATTCTTTTGTTGAAAACTGCATGGACATCTCTGAAAAATATGTCATCTTGATGGCAGCATTCATACAGAAAAGTACATTGAGATGTTAAAGCAACATCCATGCATTTTGCAGCAAGACAATACAAAACAAGCCTTCATCTTTTCTGATTTTGGGTTGTAGACTGGCATATCAGCCCTTACCCTGATAAACGTGCATGTTACCATTTACCCTAATAGACAGTCGTGTTAAACTTTATTATATTAGACTACCATATTAGCTTTCACCCTGAAAGGCTGGCACATTAGCCTTCACTTCATTGGCATGCCTTTACTCTTCAAGACTGGCTTGCTTATCTTACCCTCCTCCACTGGCAAGCTAGTCTTTGAAATCCATGACTAGTAGCTGTGAGAAGTTGGAAAATTGCTACAGGATAAAATTGGGTGATCCAAAATATATGTATTATGTATTATACATTATACTTGCATTATTTGGAAGCCGTTGCAATAGGAACAGAGTAAAGCATGATTAATACTCAACTTCAAGTGGTTGACGTTGCACCGGCTGCTTGGCTGCATCATAACATGCAGTTAATAATTTCCTACAATAGTGCAACCCTTCATACCTCTAAAGTTTGACAGCGCATCATCAGGAAAGACCTCTAAACCTCAATGTTAAATGTCACATACCGCAACATAACTGACTTCTCAGAAATCTGAAACTGAGTGGGTTTACAGGAAAAGGGTCTTTCTAACTCACGTACATATCTTTCTATCTTTTCTCCACGGTACCTTCACTCAGGTCAACCCAGTGAAACAGAGTCATCAACTTTTGACATTTCCTGGCAAAATCTAACCCTACAAAAGTCTGAGCATGTGGTGAGTATGAGTCATTGGACCTAGTTATATAAGCAAAAATAATGTTCCAAACCTAAAACTGCCTCTAATAAGCTTTTCATGTTCAAAATATAAATTGTTGGTTAGAAAATTAGCAAGAACTAAGAAGAGACATCTGCAACCATTTGCTCATCTGTTATCATTAATATAGTGAAGTGTTGCAGGAAAAGCTGGAAACAGGGAAATTCGCTTACATAGTCTTCTTGTACATGAATATGAAATATGAAATCATGAAAAAATTTAATGTTTGATTAAAAAAAACTCAGACTAACATGAAAACAAAATATTCTGTCTTGTTTTCTTCTTGCTGTTAATTGACCACACCTGATGCAGCCCATTATAATTCTGAAAGCATGCTTTTAAATAGAACCAGATGTGACAGATATCTACAGGTAGAGAATTTACAATATGCAGTCTTGTGAATCCCAAGTTAAAAGTGTGAAAGGTTTTCCAATAAAAGTGAAATACAGTGGTACCTCAGTTCTCGTTGTTAATTCGTTCCAGAAGGCTTGCAAAGAACCGAAAATGACGAGTACCGAGCAAATTTTTCCCTTAAGGACATAATGTAAATGGAATTAAACCATTCCAGACCCCCAGAAAATGCTCATTGTATAAGACATTATACGCATTATTGGGGTTGTATTGTACAGGTGCTCCATGATTTACGAAGAGGATATGTTCTGACAAATCCATCATAAATTAAATGTATCATGAACCTACGATAAGTAATGATAAATATGTTAATGTTTAAACCATGTACATTAATGTACAGGTGGACACAATCATTAACAAAAAGCTTATTTTATAATGAAGTTTTGAAAAATTTGATGTAATTCAGAGAGTAATGGATTGGGAAGTGAAAAGTCACAGCAACACTTACTCTATTGATGAACAGAGGGCGCCAGCATAGCTGCTAATGCTAACTGAAGCCTGTTTTCTGGAGCATTCAATTCATGTTTCTCTTTTGGTTGGCAGTCAATACAACCCTTTTTATGTTCCGTGGAGACTTATTTGCACTAAGAATACAGTGCTGTAGATGTAAAAATAAAGCAAAACACAATGAAAAGGTCTTCAATGAGCAAGGGTTATTGTGAATCTGAATCACTGAATCATGCACCTGATAATTGCTGCGTGATTGTGGTACTAGCAACATCTGTCAGAGGCATTATTTAAGAGCACGCATTGGTGCTGTCAGGGGTCGCACCACTCGCCGACCTCGCTGCCTTATCGCTACGGCATTTCTCGTAGGTGGTAATTATTTTCTGCCCTGTTAGGCTTACTGGTAGACTGGTCTCGCTTTAGGAGATCGGTCATGTATGGCTCAGAAGACCGGAGGTAAGCTAGGGCATAGACACTAGTGCAGGAACCTAGATTTTCCCCTGTGGCATTTCTCCCCTTTTTGCGTTTCTAGCAATCACTTTTTGCAATTGCTTTCGTTTTCGTTTCCTCACACATTGAGACTCGTTTTTGTTGAGTTATTTCCGGTTTTTTTTCTTTAGTGGCTCAGTGGCGCATTGGGTTAATTCAGTGACAACCCACGCAGCTGTCCTGGGTTTGATGCCCAGCTGTTGAAGCTGTTTTCCTTGTTGTTTTAATTGCTTGCTTTATTTAGTTTATTTTGTTTATTTTATTGATTTACTTTTTGGTTCACAATTTTCATTTGGAGCCAACTGCAATTGGGTCTTAAAATAAATTTTATGTTTTTGTTTTCACGGTTTGCCAAGTTTTTATGATGGCAAACTGCAACAGAATGGTGCGACCAGTACTGGAGCCAGCGTTAGCTCCTGGGACTTCTTGTATGGAAGTCCCCATTCTCCGTAAGCGGCCTCGGGTATCTCTGGTGGGGTCCCGGTTAGCTTTGGGGGTTAGTATCTATGGCCCCGTCTGTGAGCTGGGCTGCCCATCCCTCACCGCTGTAGGTATCTGAGCTCGCCGTGCCCTTTAGCTCCGTACCTGAGCTCGCCGCACCCTTTAGCTCCGTACCTAAGCAGCTACCACTGCCCAGCTTCGTACCAGCGCATACCACCACACCCTTAAGCCCCATACCTGAG
The DNA here is from genome assembly GCA_025084515.1 of Ancistrus triradiatus. NCBI lineage: Eukaryota > Metazoa > Chordata > Actinopteri > Siluriformes > Loricariidae > Ancistrus > Ancistrus triradiatus. Next base: position 21,249 of record JAJAGP010001996.1, read on the forward strand.
CAGTTAATGCTGCCCAGCTCCATACCTAAGCTCGCCGAGCCCCTTGGCTTCATACCTGAGCATGTTAGCTAGCGTCGTTAGCGTCGACCCCTGCGCCACAGTCTTTAGCACCAATCCCCACGCACCAGTTGTTAGTGCCAACCCCTGCGCCACGGTCTTTAGCACCGATCCCCGCGCACCGGTGCTGAAGTCCGCCCATGCGTCATGGTCTTTTGTACCGGTCCCTGTGCCAAGGTCACATAGTTTTTATGACGGCAAACCGCAACATCCAGTTTCAAGAATCAAATGGTGATGCTCTTTCTTGCCTCGACTCTACTGAGGATGAGGCAGCCTGTCAACCCTAGCCCACCCTGCCAGCTTTCTGCTTCTACTGTGCCATCCATTTGGACTTTGATTATGACTGCCACTCTCCAGCAAACTCCTGCTCCAGCTCAGTGGCTTGCCAACTGAATGTTTGTCCCTCCACCTCTCTGGGACCATCTGATTGCCTGGTCTCACTCGTCCCTTTGAATCAGACATCTCAGAGAAACTAAGACCCCACAGCTTCTTGGTTTTGTTACTGATCTGCCCAAGTCAGACAGCTACATTACCATATTTTATCTGATCATTTTTCCTGTGCTGTGAAGTTTATCCCACTACACCAAGTACATTTGGGCCTTCCAAACTACACAGCTCCTCCTCCAGCACATCTTCCGGCACTTTGGACTCCTGGAGGACATGTTGTCAGACCGTGGCACCCAGTTCACCTCAGAGGTCTGGCAGGCATTCATGAAGAGGCTAGGTATCTGCATTAGCTTGATGTCTGGGAATCTTCCCCCCAGTCCTAAAGGCCAGTGTGAATGCACCTACCAGGAGATGAGTAGGTTTCTGTGCATCTTCTGCTAAACCAGTCAGGAAGACTGGAGTTGCTTCCTCCCTTGGGCAGAAATATCACAGAACTCCTTGACTCCTCCACTGGCCTCACCCCCTTCCAGGGCATCCTGGGCTATAGGCTCACTCATTACAACCTAGTGGAACAACATTGACCTTCACTAAAAATCTGTCTGCAAGTTATCCATAACACTTAAACACTGAAGGAACTCAAAGACAAACTCTATCCCATACTAATAATCTATTTCCTAACCAATTTTTTTTATCTTGAAACCATTAAAAGCTTAATATTTAGCAAGTTTAGGTTTGGTCCAGTTTTCCCCTCCAAGAGTGTATGTTTTTATTAGTATGATGATTCTCAACTCTAATATGACTTTCTCTGTCTTTGTAGTCTGAAGAACCAGTCTCAAATATATCACTGCAGATAAACATCCCTGTGCTTTCTCTGTCTCTCAGTCTGCTGTTGCTCCTACTAGGGGCTTTGGCTCTGCTAGCTTTTAAACGTATGTACAAAGGCCTACTCTGCACTGAATCTTTTAAAATGTATTTAATTTCATACCTAATGCTGCATTCTTATGTGTTCAATTTCAGGTGGGTTTCATATGAAGGTGTTAGACAGTGCATGGTAAGTTATGACAAGTTTCTACATAAAAGCAAAGTGCTGTGTTTAATCAGCTGGTAATATTTTGTGCTTTAGTCTCTCAAAAGAGCCAAGACACATCATTTATGAAATACGGACCAGAAGACCAGTGGAAGAGAACATTTATATCCTGGACTAATAGTGTTTCCAAGTCACATGTGTGGTCACATCCACACAGAAGAAGGAGTCCTTATTTTGATTGCAAATGTTTTACTGTGCAGTTTGTTCCTCAGTTGTATTGTATTTTTGTAGGCAGTATTATTTCAAGGTGGCTTGGTGGATAGCACTGTTGCCTCACAACGAGAAGGTCCTGGTTTTGATCACAGGTAGCACAGCCTGGGTCCCTTCAGTGTGCAGTTTGCATGTCCTCCCCTTGTCCACATAGGTTCACTACGGGTGCTGTGGTTTCCTCCAGCAGTCCAAAGGCATGAATTAGGTTAAACGATTACATTACAGTGCCCCTAGTGTGTCAGTGTGTGTATGAGTGTGTGAGTGTATGAGCCCTACAATGGATTGGTGCCCTGTCTAGAGTCGTTCCTGGCTCTCTATGCTACTGGCTACACACCAGTTCTTCTGCGACCCTGTCCAGAATTAAGTGGATAAGCAGGTGAAGGATAAATTAATTAATGCATTATTTCAGTTCATTGTCATATACAGTATCTTGTGTTTTATAAAACAATTATTCTTAGAGTCAGGTGTAAAGGTTTACAAAGATATGGGTGGAAACATTTATTGCAGCTCATAAAATGTTTAGGTGAAATGTGGGTATATCCTGTGGTCTCAGTGATCTCTGTAATTTCAGCCACCCTCAGTGATTTAAACTTTAATATGAATCACACAGGTATGGAATCCTTTGGCAGCAGAATGTATTGTAATAATCACCTCAGTGACTCAGTATGACGGAGTATGACTAAGGTTTCCACCATCAACAAGTGAGCACATTCAATTTTGGTCCTGCCCTAATAAAATAAAGTCCATGAAATGAGGTATGCCAGCTTTTTGACTGGCTTTTAACCATAACTCCATCAGACATATTTGAGATTAATTGAATTGCAGTCCTTATTGTCTGACATCAGTGCCTGATCTCATAGTAATGCTCCATAAACTAGTAAACTTTTCTTAGAAGTGTGAAGTCTGTTTTTGGATATAAGTTGTGTGTCCACAAACTTTTGGCTATATAGTGTATGACACTATATAATTGAGAAAAGGTTGATAGGCTAAAGTTGTCCATACAAGTTAGGAGAGAACATGGTAACACTTTATTTGAATTGTAACTACAGTGGGTATTCATAACACTTTCATAGGAGTCACACCATTCTCATGATGTGTGAATCTGTAAAAAAAATCATGTGAATGTCCTTAAACTTAGATTGTGCTCAATTTCCATTCATAACATGTTATTACTGTTTAATGTCAATTAAGGGAATGATTTTCATGCCATTGAAATAAAACAACAAATTTTAATGAAGCATTCTTTATTCAGAAAACTTTTTTTAAAGCGCCAGTGTGTGTGCTTCAGCCCTTCCCGGGCTTATTATTGATTAAGTGGCGACACCTGCAGCTGAGCCCTGAAGATGTGCTTATAAGGGCTCAGCGGCAGGTGTCGCCACTTAATCTTAATCACTTAAGCTAGTTTACGCATTGTCTACACATCTTTTTTCTCTATTGTTTTAATAGCATGTGTTTTCACAATGCTTCACAAAAGAAATGATCTTATTAGAGATTCATTTGCTTGGCCAATTGCTTTTGTCAAATAATATTTGAAAGACATAAACAGAAATAAAACTATATTTAACTTCTTTAAGTTCTCTTAAAGGATACAGCACAAACTCAATGTAATTATTAGTTAGTTAAAATTTTGCCATTGGTACTGGATTGGTTCGATTGGCTGTGTCTGAGGGAGGCGAAGATGATCGGTGGATAAAAACCATTGCCGGCCATGCAATGGACCTCTAGGGATAGGTGCTGGGGATCCTGCGACCCTGACCAGGAAAAGCCGAGGTAAAAAACTGTACCTATTTACAGAATTTGCTACACTATTAGTTACTGAAATAACTACATAAATTGTAATATAGGTTAAAATACATATGGACGATGTGAACTAGATTTATGAACCTCCATGTTAAATAATTCAGAACTCCGGACTGAGTTTGAATTGGCTGTGCAGCGTGTGGAGGAGGCGGGATCAATAATCTGTTACCAGGAGCCAATCAGATGTGAGCTTCACGTCAACGGTAAAGGAGATTATGTTGTTTACGTCGCCATTTAACTTTTGGGTCCGGCGATTTGCCGTGTTTTATTCGGTTATGAAACTGTGTTTGTGGGATGTTTAGTGTATATTACTTCGGCGTGATCCGAAAATGAACTAATAACGAACGATGAGCGAAATGTAGAGCGAAGCTGGTTTCAGAGCAGAGCAGTGAATGGGATGGGCGCCAGTGGTAGCAAGAGCATTAAGGTTAGTACTCAGCTTATAAAGCTGTTATACAGACCATTTTAACTCCTGCTTTGGCTTCATTTCTACACATCATGTCGAGTGAGAGGTAAATAAACTACGTGTGAAATCGTCGTTTTATGAAAACATTAGCATAACTACACAGAAAGGATTTGTGGAATGATATTTGACTAAACGCAGCCTGTAACCGAACCTCAAATGGCTCCCAGTTAACCATACTGTGTATCGCACTACATATTATCTGGAAGTCATTACCATACTGTTTATAGGGAGCTACATTGGACATCCAATTACACTGGTTGATTCACTTAGAAACACAATGTGACCCAAGGTTTCAAAACTTTTGCACATGCCAGTATTTTGTGTTTAAAGCTGCTGCATGTCCCTGTGGGTTTTCTCTAGGTACTTTTCTGGGTTTTCTCCCATGCTACAAATGTATGGGTTAGGTCAACTGGCCTCTAAACGGTCCCAGAGAGAGAGTGTGTGTGTGTGTGTGTGTGCATGTGACCCGTGATAGATTGGTGCCATGTCTTCTTACCTTGTGCCCTGTTCTGCCGGTTAGGCCCCGGCCTCCAGAGACCCTGCATTGGATTTAGCAGGGAAGGAAAGTGATACGTCAGTGATAGTTAAAACGTCCAATTTAAGATTAGTTCCGGCAATGTTTTAAAGAAAACATTAACAAAAAGTTTTGGAGGGAGCAATATTAATAAATGGGACTGTGGTAGCCTAGCGGTTAAGTTACTGGACTATGGACCAGAAGGTCCAGGGTTCAAATCCCACATCTGCCAAGCTACCACTGTTGGGTCCTTGAGCAAGGCCCTTAACCCACAATTGCTTGGATTGTAAGACTGCATCAATTGTAAGTCGCTCTGGATAAGGGCGTCTGCTAAATGCTGTAAATGTAATTGTAAATAAATTGATGCATTTTATATGATGGTGTTTTAGGGTTACTGAAAAACTTGGTTTTTCTGTATTTGGTTGGATTTTAAGAATAAACTTGTAAAGTTTTGAGAATAAAATCATAATATTTAGAGATATTTTGAGAATAAAGTCAGAATGCTGAAACTATTACACTGTAGCCTAAATGATTTCATAAAGTTATATTTTCCGTAGGTTTCATGAACCAAGAACTACAATCTCCTGCCACGTCAGAATCAGATTGTTATGAGTATAAGAACACTGAAGACTGCTTTTATTCATAAGATAGGATTAAACAGACTTGGCTCTTATAGTCCCTTTTGTGGAAGGAGAAATCGTGGGCAGCGTTCATGTACGAGGCTATCCAGGGTTACCTCATTGTGCCATTCAGAGAGGCATGTTTTTTCACAGGACACGATGAGAATGATACTAGAAATGATCAATCAAGAACGAGTGGAACTATATCCGTATGACATTGTAATTAATGGTTGCATTGGTGGGTTTACTTGTCGTGTCATGTGCTTGAAAGTGTACGATATAAATAACGACGCAACGTTTCAGCATTCTCGAAATGCTATGATCTCAAAATCCAACCAAGTTTTTTTTCAGTGGCATTAAATGTGATCATAATTTTAAGCCACTAGAGAAAACTAATGCATAAAACTAGGCATGTGCAAGTACTAGGTTTCTAGTTCCCACCCTGCAGGTATTTAGAGCCCGATCATCCTTGAGCAGTGCCATCTGCAAGAGCGTTGACTACCACCTTAAAGTTACTACCACCACCTAAAACACTTTTCTTTGCTTTTTTTGGACCCAAGAGTTGGTTATAAGCTGGTTTTGCCTCCATTGCTCCTGTAGCAACTGGTTTCACCTTCCAGCATACCCTCGTGGCTGAAACCAGTGGCTTGGTGCTCTGCACTTGGGTCCAAAACCTGCTGCCGCATGACGATTATTGTTGTTAATAATAATAATAATTATTATTATTATTTTAATAGTAGTTCACTTCCAGTGGCTCAGTGGTAAGAGCCTGCTGGAAACACCAGTTCCTGAGGGCTTAGGTTCAAATCTCAGGTGTGGCTTGCAAAGTGAAGGTCAGGTGGTGGATTTGCAGAACTCTGTGGTGGGCTTGTATCCGGTCCATTGTGTTTCAGACACCAGACCCTCCCCTGTGGTCCTGACCAGCATATATCAGGGTGAAATATGAACAGGATAATAATAGCAGTTGCAGGAGCCAGTTTAATAAAACTACCATAAATTAAAGCTAGCAATACCAGCTTCAATTAAAAATGGACTGTTTAATTTTCTGAAAAAAGTGTTATTGTATTATTAATGCAGCTTGATTAAATATAATATTAGTTACACTGAGCCAGATACATTGCTTACTTTTTCTTAATGAAACCATTACATTAAATGTGATTGATGGATTATATGGCTTGTGCCAAAGCAAAGTTATTTGAATGTGAGGCATTTTACAAGAAATAAACTTATTTTTACACACAAAAACATAGTAGAGTAGCTTTCCCACTTACTGGCCAATTTTGGCTTATGAAATTGCATACATGTATTATTTAAGATTGAGCAGATCTATCTTTCTATCTAGAATTATCATTGTGTTTCTTACTCCAGCCACCACAGACTTTGGAAGACAGCCATTGCTCATCTAGATGGCGTGGTTTTCTATCAAGTTTGGGCATCTCTATTCCTTCGGGAATGCACATCAGGTCACGGCGGATGATTAAAGACAAGGGGTTATCTCTACCAGGGCATGTCCCATCTTCAGTGCACAGTCCTGAGGAACTGCGCATCGAGTGGTGTCTCCCAGCCTTCATCACCATGTTCTTACCCGAGTTCCCTCACCGTACTCTCCCTGGACAACAGCACTTCCAGGTATGGATAATTTTATGGATAATATTCGTTCTCATAGACAGTCACCGATCGCTATGTTAGGTACAGCACCTTGTTTCTACACTCACTGTCCATTTTATCAGTTCCACTTACCATATAGGTGCACTCTCTCCAGGGGTTTGCAACCTGGGTGTACTGTTTGACTCCGCTCTGTCATTTGATTCACACATCAGGGCCCTGGTTAAAATTCTTTTTTTCCACCTCCTTAATATTGCTCGTCTCCTCCCTATGATCTCACTTTGAAACATTGAAATCCTGGTCCATGCATTCATATGGTGCCGTCTGGACTACTGCAACTCCCTTTTCATTGACCTACTTACCGTAGGTTCAAAATTCTGCACCAAGAGTTGCTTGACCCAAAAGGTCAGCTCATATCACACCCATGCCAATTTAGTGTAGTCAATTAACCTAACAATTAACCTAATTAGCCTAGCGGTTAAGGTACTGGACTCTGGCCCAGAAGGTCCAGGGTTCAAATCCCACCTCTGCCACTGTTGGGTCCTTGAGCAAGACCCTTAACCCACAATTGCTTGGATTGTAAGACTGTATTAATTGTAAGTCACTCTGGATAAGGGCGTCTGCTAAAATGCTGTAAATGTAAATGATGCTTCTTGTATGCGGGACTGTGGTAGCTTAGTGGTTAAGGTACTGGACTCTGGATCAGAAGGTCCAGGGTTCAAATCCCACATCTGCCAAGCTGCCACTGTTGGCTCCTTGAGCAAGACCCTTAACCCACAATTGCTTGGATTGCTAAATGCTGTAAATGTAACATGCATGTCTTTGGACTGTCTGAGTACCCGGAGTAAACCCACACAGACACGGGGAGGACATGCAGACTCCACACAGAAAGGACCCACTGGAAAAAGGTCTTTTGTCCATGCCGAAACACAGACCTGGTGGCACCCAAACTGAGGAACCCCTTACCACAAACTCTACGCCCTGCACCTCATTTTCTTCCTTCAATAAACAGCTAAAAACTGACCTCTTTGCACAGTACTTCTCCTGTCCCCCCGCTGTCCTAAGACAACTTTTGGTGGTGTCGGTGTTTTTGTTGGTACGTTTGACTCAGACACAGCAGTGCTGCTGAAGAATGATGCAGAGCTATGATACAAAAAGTGATGTGCAGTTAGTCTGACTAGTGTTTGTTGAATTGGTTTAGCTTAAGTCCCAAAGTTCTCTTGTTGCTGTTCCCTCAGATACTGGGCTACATTGCCAAAGGATCATTTGGCCCTATTTTAAAGGTGAAGGATAAGTCCAAACAAAAGACCTATGCTGTTAAGGTACGGTGCATTCATTCTAAATCTGCACATTATATATTCAGTGGCAAGATAAATTGTGAATTCTGCCGTAATTACTCACAATCTAGTCTGACCAGCTCAACTGTGAAAGCTTGCAATCATCGAGGGAACAATGAAATCAAAATTTCAGGAGAATGCAAAGATAGTGGCCCACCGGCCTGGGTAATATGAAAGTATATAAGTTGTGAATTAGTGCGTTCACTCTACCTAAAGTAACGAGGCATCGTGTCATGGTGCAAAAATGTCACAGTGACATGACGGAGATATGAGGGGCCTTTTCTTTATGGACATCTAATAATGCATTGCATTCTTAGAACACCAGAGGGCGCAATCATACATTGGATATGGCGTATGTTCGTTATATCTATAAGTGAAAGGGTTTAAGACGTTTAAAGATATTTGTATAGCGCTTTTCACACAGTGGTATAGACTCCATAAGTTTGTGAGCATCTTTGTTTGTGACAATCCATGTTAACTCACCATAATAATTTCACAGTACATCTTTGATAAGATTCACCCCATAAATGGGGTTTAGGTCAGATGTCTGTGAAGGAAAGTCCATGACAGTCAGTACTTGATCATCTTTGGTCTTCAAGTGGTTGTCGAAAAGCTAGGTATGAGAACATTTGGCTACCACTGCACACTTCTGGAAAAAATGAAGAGACCACTGCAAAATGATCAGTTTGTCTGATTATGCTATTTGTAGGTATGTTTGAGCATGTTGTCGTGTACTTTTCTCAGAAAATAAGGTTTGGTTCAGGTTATCACCTAATCAGTACCTTATTAAGTAGAATGAGATGCGTCTGTGTTGGAATTCAGGAGATATTGGAATGGAATTGCCACCATACATGTAGATATGATGACTTTCAGAAAATTTGGAGTGGTGTCTTTATTCCAAGCTGTGTGTATCAAATCTATCCGTCTAAACCTGTATTAAGAGAGGGATTTATGCTGCAGTATTTTAACTAGCCATAAATACAGTGTTTCATATATTGTTTACCTGTTCACACAACTTAGGTCATCCCAAAGTCAGAGGTTCTTCGACTGGGTGTGCTGAATCAGTCTAAAGAGGAGGTGATCGTTCAGGTGAGAGTTTGAGAAAATCACATGGTGGCTGTACAGTGATAAAACTTATTGTATAATCCATCATTTCAAAGTGGTTTCCTGGTCAAAACTGAGAGTTGGTCTAGTTGTTCACCAGATAACGCTGTGTATGGATGGTGAATATTAGCCTCCTGGTTTAGCACTATCCCTCCATGTGAACGGTGGATGTTTGGACTGACCCAGCTGGCTTGTTCCATTGTTGTTTGACTGTTGCTTTGCAGCGTCAGGTCCATCACCCCTTCGTCCATGACCTGCAGGACTGCTGGCAGACCCAGCGCCACCTCTATATTAGTGAGTGAAACAGAAGTCGCCCCCTCAGTCCAGCTTTCCTCCTCGTTTCCTCGTCAGAATGTCAACCTGCCTTCCTCCCAATCTCCCAGTCTCTGTGCTGCAAACTACTGCAAAAACCCAACCAGTGTTCAGACTCCTTTACTCCTGCAAGTTATGTTTTTACCTTAAGCAACTTTCATTTTTCAGTAGTTCTAAATCAGATGGCAATATACCGTCTTGTATAGAAGTTTAGGCTCCCCTGGCCAATGAAAATTACAAGCAACCTTTTTTTGGGAACAGCTTTAGGTATATTGCTGTCAATTTGGTCCTTCCAGTTTTGGTACCAGTATAGCATGATCAGTTACAGGCTTTTTGACATCTCCTGCCGCATGCCCGACACACCCTGCCTCTTAGTGATTCCTTTTAATTAATCGCTACAATGTACAATACCGTGCAAAAGTCTTGGGCCACCATTGAAGTTCTTGATTTAGCAATGGTGTAATGGCCATATAGAAATATTTTTCAGTCTCTTTATCAGAATACAATTAATACAGGAAATTTGTATGTAGTATTAAAAAATGAGAAATCAGAAAAAACAGATTCTATAAGCTACTGTGCCAAGTATTTAGCGTGACCTCCCTTTTACACTTGAGCAATAGCAGCATCTGGCAAGTTTAGGCTTGGAAGGTACTTGATCAGTAATGGCCTTTTTGGAAGGATAGCAGCCAAAAAACACTTTTTCAGGGAGGTTATGCTAAATACTCATTTTTGCCTGCAGTAGCCCTTTTATTCCTATGTTTTCTGTTTGTGTCTTAATAAAGGGACTGAGAAATAATTATATATGGTCATGATGCCATTGCTAAAACGACAAATCTATTGGTGGCCTAAGACTTGTGCACAGTACTGTATACATCTTTTTCACTGCAATTGGTGGATTTTTATTTAATTTCATTATAGCTTTCATAAGACTATGTGCAAAAAAAGAGCAATTTCCTGATCCAAACGTCTTTGCAGAAACTTCGCTGGCTGTAACTGAGACTGGAAAACAAGATGTCCCTTTTTGTCAGGAACTGACTTTTACAGCCTGTCTGCAATTAATGCCAAAGTTTAAAAGGATTGCATAGGCTGACGTTGCCAAAATACTAAAAGGGACATAAAGTAGATGATATGGTGGCGTTCCAAATTTTGCCATCTCTTCCTTTTGAGGGAGAACTCGGTCTTGATGAACCCAGAGCTCTCACTGGTATATATTAAGTATTTATTGGAAATTGCATTTGTGTAGAAGAAAGGTAAGGAATACCACTGCTGCAAATGACCCAGCCCTGTCTAGTAGCACCATACCTGCAATCTGAGATCCCAGAGATCCCTTTTTTCTTTGTTACCCTTCACTGAATTAGCTTTACCCCTGCTTCCACTATGGTACGGTGTTGAGACTGTGTTGTGGGTGTTGCACACTGAGTTCCTCCCACTTTTACCTGTGTGAAGAAGGAATTATCTATCTAGTGTAGTTTTGGATATGAGAATGCAGTGCATTATCTGTCTGATTTAGATGAAACGTGCATTTTGGACAGCACATGAACAAACATGTGAATGTGATACAGAACGACTGACTTTAAGCTGTTAGAACAGCGGATATATTGTCTGTGTGTGGGGGGGGGGGTGTATGGGTTATATGGAATGTGATTATTAATTTGTGTGTTTGTTCAGCAGTAAGTCATTAGTAAAATGCATTTCTCCTTCAGTGTGTGACTACTGCAGTACGGGAGATTTATATACCTACTGGCTGATGATTGGTCAGTTTGGAGAGGATGCAGTTAAGGTGTTTGCTGCTGAGCTCGGAACTGCTCTGGGTGAGTCTGGGTCTAAACTTAAACATGTTCAAATGAACAGGCAGTCAGTATGCGCAGTGGTGCTTGAATATTTGTGGAACTTTTAGAAATGTCTGTATTTCTTTATAAATATGACCTTAACCAGTGGTTTTCAAAGGGTGGGGAGGTTTTCAGAGTATATAGGGGGGCGGGAGAAGGGGGGGGGGTAAAGAACTAACACCTAAGCTAGCTAATGAATGTGTGGGGAATGGGTGGAATTGTGGGAGAGTCTTAGACTTAAACCCCTGACCTAAATTATCATCAGGTTCTCTCACAGGTTCTATAGATGAAGAGAATATACTTAAACAAATGAGACAAATATTATACAAATATTTTATAGGAAAATGGTCCAATATTATATATCTGGTAGAGACAAAAGGATGTGTACTTTTGCTTTATGTATCTGTGTAGCAATAACTGCAATTAAATGTTTCCGGTAACTGTTGATCAGCCCTGCACTTCAGCCTAATCCTTACAGAACATGGTGGGCTTCCTCACATGAACTGCTCACATTGGGTCCATCCACAGCATCTCTGTTTCATTAAGATCAGGACTTTGACTTGGGCAGTCCAAAATATCAAAACATGATTTTTCTTAAGCATTATCAGGTGGTAGTTTACTTGCGTGCTTAGGTTCCTTGTCTTGCTGCATGACCCAAGTTGGATTAAGATTCAGTTCATGGATGGATGTCCTCACATTTTCCTTCAGAATTTGCTAGTATTATTAGATATGCATTGTCCCATCAAGCATTGCATGCCATCCTGGCTCAGGTGGAGTAAAGAACACCCAAATTGAACCAAATACTACCAGCACCATGTTTCTCTTATTTTGGAATGCAGTGCTTTCTTTTCTAAAGACAGACCACCAATGGGGTTTAGGTCAGACAACCTCTTTGGTCTTCAAGTAGTGGTGGCAAAGTCTGAGGTGGTTTTAGATCATTGTTCTGCTGCAGTACGAGTTCTTCTCCAAGAAGATCCAAACCTGTATTTTGACTAGTATATCTATATATGGACTTCGAACAACTTCCTATGCTACAAGTTATGCCCATTGTCTACCTCATACTAGGTGTAGCACTCCATAAGGAATATATGCAATAAAACAAACTGATTATGATGTTGAACACTGAATGATGTCCTAGAATCCTCAGACTTGTACCTTCATTTTACACATTATGTCCTCATTGCAGGGTTTCTTCACGACTTTGGGATCATGCACCGTGATGTTAAGGTAACTGTTTTTGTGTTGTATTTTGATTATAATTGAGTGATGTAATGAGGCCATGGAATAACATTATTAGTCAGCCAGTTCAAAGCTCCCTGAAAGACTTTTCATTACTTGTCTAGATGGAGAATGTCCTGTTAACAGATCATGGTAAGTGCACTCTGTGGCACTGTGCAGTCTGTGAAGCAACCACTAGAGGGAGTGTAGACAGGTTTTTATTTATTTATTTATGTATTTAAAGAAGCCTAGAACATTGTTACATTCTGTAAATCATTTACACAGTAACATACACTTTTGTAGGTTATGTAGTTTTTATTGCTAAACAATTAAATGATTAATATTGATATATGTGACTTGGATAGATGCATGCTTCAGTCTTCCTTGTAGATGTGTATAATTTGGTATTATTTTCACTTGTAGTGAGTTGTGGTAATGTGGATTATTTGCAATGTTTTGATCATAGTTGTGTGTCACAGGTCATTTGAGGCTGGCTGATTTTGGTTTGTCTCGCCGGCTTGAACGAGGAGGGAGAGCATTTACCATCTGTGGCACTATTCAGTACATGGGTATGTTGTTCAGCATTGAAGAATTAAATATAGAAAAATTGGTCGTTCACATATGCAGAATGTGTCATTACATATACAAGTCTTTTTCCTGAGTATTATTCAGATACTGAATATTCAGGTGACTACAACCGCACATCCATTATTTCTTACAGGAAAATTCGCACTTTCTTCTGGCATCTTCAAAACTTTATGTACTGTCAGAAATTTTAGGTTAACACGAGACCTTTCCTAACCAGAGGTGGTACATGACGCAAAATATAACAGATGGTACGGCATGGGTTCTTAATGCTGAGTCTATGTGGTTCGTATGTCTCCTCTGGTAAGGTTAGGACCATCAGTTAGGGGGTTGCAAACACTCTAGAGGTTGTTGTGTGTGTGTGTGTGTGTGTGTGTGTGTGTGTAGGTTCCAGGAGATCAAACACGAAGTCGCTTGCCTGTATTTGTATGATTTTATACATTACACTGCCACATGATTTGAGTGATTAGATACAGTGGTGCAAAAAAGTATTTAGTCAGCCACTGATTGTGCAAGTTCTCCTACATAGAAAGATGAGAGAGGTCTGTAATTTTCATCATAGGTACACTTCAACTATGAGAGACAAAATGAGAGGAAAAAATCCAGGAAATCACATTGTAGGATTTTTAAAGAATTTAATTGTAAATCATGGTGGAAAATAAGTATTTGGTCAATAACAAACAAGCAAGATTTTCTGGCTCTCCCGAGACCTGTAACTTCTTCTTTAGAAGCTCTTCTGTCCTCCACTTGTTACCTGTATTAATGGCACCAGTTTTAAACCCATCGCTAGGGATCTGTATAAAGACACCTGTCCACAGCCTCAAACAGTCACTCCTACCAACTCAACCATGGCTCAAGACCAAAGACTTCGAAGGACCCAGGAGAAAATTGGTAGACTGCACCGACTGGGAAGAGTGAAATCTACAATAGGCAAAAGCAGGTTGGGTGTGAATAATCAAAACCATGGGAGCAATTGTAATACATACAAGACCATTGATAATCCCTCGATCGGTGCTCCAATGAAGAATCTTAAAATTGATCATGAGAACGTTGAGCAAAAACCCCAGAACTACATGGAGGGACCTTATGAATGACCGGCAAGAGCTGGGACCAAAGTACAGGGCTAACCATACATACACACTACTTAGCCGAGGGGACTCAGATCCCTGCAGGCCAGCGTGTCCCCTGCTTAAAGCCAGTAAATGTCAACTTAACAGGAAAACGTTTGACCTCTGTCCCATCGCCAACAAAGGTTATGTACAAATTTATTGAGGAAATTTGGAATATTGACCAAATACGTATTTTTCCACCAAATTACAATTAAATTCTTTAAAATCCTACAATGTGATTTCCTGGATTTTTTTTCATCATTGTTGCTCTCAAGTTGAAGTGTAGCTATGATAATTACAGATCTTCTCTCATCTTTCTAAGTAGGAGAAACCTGACAAATCAGTGGCTGACTAATACTTTTTTTTGGCCCACTGTACATGATGAGTTGGTATACTAAGAAAGTGCATACATAGTCACATGTAGCGAAACATTACCCAAGCATGAAAGCCAGTTGGGGGGTTAAACTAGTGCATGAATCCGGATAGAAATTCTTTTATATTGATAAAAACATCCTTTTCCTTACAGCTCCTGAAGTGGCTTGGTTGTGGGGGTGGTCCGTACAGCCATCTGCTGACTGTGGTCACTTCGTATCTGCTCTTTGCATGGGCCACTGGCAAGGTGAGGCCATAACACATGTCACTGACATATGACTTGCATATTTAACCAGTTATGCTGAATGGAAGTCAAGAGTGAGGAAATAGAATGAGTGGAGCGTTCTAAAATATTTTAACTGAAATTTCAAGAGGCTGCTAATGGTAGGAAGAACGTGGCTTTGCAAAACAGTTCCCCCATAGTAAAACTTTTATTGTAAAACACTTGTGTAAAACTGAAACGGACAGTTAGAATAGGGCAGATCATTACAATCCTCGTTCTGAAGTACAGGATAAGTGCTGTTTAACAACGTCATTCAATCAATGCCAGTTTGCTCTACAACTGAGATTTTAATTTAATTAATTATAAATAAAACTCTGTATTTTAACTCTGGACGATGCAGGCACAAACAGCTGATCATGTATATTTTTCCTGCCATGAAAATATCTGTCATAAAAATACCTTGATTTCATTTATTTTCATGATATTGATAAATGTGTATTAACTACGTGCATAAGTAGGACTATGTTATGGTCCTGCAATATGAAACGGACCAAGCAAGGGTGAGCCAGCTTGAGGCTGTGCTTGCTAGTAGATATCTTCCCTCTATTCCTCTTCTTAACAATTCCTTTCCTCTCAGTTCCCTGTGCCTCCAGAGTCGGATCACTGCTGTATGCTGAGGAAGGTGCGCTGCTTCCCCTATGAGATGCCCAGAAGCTTCTCTCCTCCTTTTGCTCTCCTGCTGACTGAGGTGAGATGTTAAGAAACCATTGGAGGACAAAACATTCACGTGGTATAACCGATTGCAGGAGACATGCCATAGATGAGGTCATTTTAATCAGCTCTTCCCTTCTGCACCATTCCAGTTACTATGTAAGACCTCAACGCGTCGCCTTCGAACACTGGAGCGCTTCAAGCGTCAGACGTTTTTCCGTGGTGTACCTTTCGACTTGCAGCTTCTGCAAAAGAGTCCAATGGACCTGATCCTTCAACTGAAGAAGCGACCTGACCGCCCTGCCAAAGCATGCCGAGGTCTCACTCTGCAACCTTTTCTGAATTTTGACTGTGATTTCCTTGGGGAGTCCTCCTCAACTATTGCCATAGAAGCCCCAACAGTAGCAAGTGCTGAAGAACCTATCATTCAAGACCATGTACCTCAGGAGAATATTCCACATGCTCAAGTGTTTTTGTAGTGGAATGCTAACTGAATAGGACTTCCCTGAGTTATTTGGAGACCTGTGCCACACAGTTCTTACGTTCACAATTTGAGCTTGTTACAACTCTTCTGCTACAATGACCAGAATTTAATGACTGTCCTAAACCAGCTTAGGCTTTTTCAGACAAAAATGTTTGCTAGTAGGTACATAAAAATTAAATTGATCGCTATACATATACACAGCCTTCCAGAAGACCTTTTTGCCGGAGTATTCATTATATCACTTAATGCTAGAGTTGCTCCTAAGATGAATGTTCCAAAGAAAAATTGTGTTTTCCCTCTTAAAATTGGATAGATCCTATTAGATGAAATTTGTTCAATCAATCCTAAAGTGTCCTTGTAGGGATCAATCCCTCAAAAGTGTGTCCTTGGGGAGGTGGGGGGGGGGGGGGGGACTTTTAGGAGGCCTCGGAGTTTGCAGAGATAAAATAGAAGACATGGCGGAGGAAGAAAATGTGGGTCGTCCATACACTGAATACAGTAAGTTACTCACACGTTACCGATTAGGGATCGCGTTGGAGTGAATGTTTGTGGTTTGACCGTATATATTCCGCCACATTTCCGCCCAGCGCAACAATGCTGACATCGAAAATCAATGCTGCAATAAACCAACGCCCATCCACTTTAAGATAGACAAACAAGCACAATCAAAGTAACTCTTCTCCCAGTTAATGAGATTTGGGTAGTGCGCTATAACAATTACCAGCGAAGGGCAGCCCCGATAAATAAGCTGTCAATAAAGCAAATAAAATGTATATGTGATTAGTGTAAAATAGACAGAAATAAACAGCCTATGTCTGTTATTTCAAAGCCTATAATAGCCTATATTTCCCTTAAGTATGTATGTCCAGTGGGGCAAAACAGTATTTAGGCCTTGTATGTCTTCAGTTTTATTGACACCAACCTGCTTGCCTATTGTAGATTCACTCTTCCCAGCCTGGTGCATGTCTACAATTTTCTTCCTGGTGTCCCTCGACAGTTCTTTGGTCTTGGCCATGGTTGGGTTTGGAGTCTGACTGTTTGAGGCTGTGGACAGGTGTTTTTTATACAGATAACGAGGTCAAACAGGTGCGATTAATACAGGTAACAAGTGGAGGACAGAAGAGCTTCTTAAAGAAGAAGTTACAAGTCTGTGAGAACCAGAAATCTTGCTTGTTTGTGGGTGACCAAATACTTATTTTCCACCATGATTTACAATTAAATTCTTTAAAAATCCTACAATGTGATTTCTTGGATTTTTTCTCATTTTGTCTCTCATAGTTGAAGTGTACCTATGATGAAAATTACAGACCTCTCTCATCTTTCTAAGTAGGAGAACTTTCACAATCAGTGACTGACTAAATACTTTTTTGCCCCACTGTCTGTCTGTCTGTGAGTTAGGAGGGTAACAACAGTCTTCTCAAGAAAGCGTCATACCTAGCAACCGGGTCAATCCCGCTTATTCACTAAGACAAAAGTTTTAGTCTTCCTGCTCAGAGTTGCTCTGAGATCGCTCATAAGCTAAAACTCCTAGCTAGGAGTTATTAATCTAAGGTAGGATCTGTTTAAAAGGTTTCTCTGTATCTTTAGGAATACGCCCCCTGGATTGGACGTTGTTGTAGCACCAAACAGGAGATGATATTTATACCTATTGTCAGGTTTAATGTGATGTTTGGGTGTCCATTGTAAACTGACAACAGTACACATGTATACATGGCACTCCGGTGGGACAGCAGCAATGTGCTAGCCTAACACATTGGTGACCTGACTTTGAGTCCACAGAGTGGCTGATTGGGGGATTAACCCCCAGCACTGCAATAGAGAGCCCAACTGGCTCTGCCCTGCTTATTCCTGCGCTCTCTTTGTTTTCTGGGTTAGAATATATACCTATATTCCTGGGCCAAAAAAAGGAGAGGGGTCTGGCTGCAGACATGCACTCTCAGTCCCGCATGCACTGCCAGCCTATGCATGACGTCAGTGCACTGTCAAACAGGAAATGGAATTGCGAAGCTTTTGTTGACCTTTATTGAAGAAGAGAAAGGAATACGGGAGCTTTAAGTGGATCATTCGTAGTATTTGTTTGTGAATAATGATAGATAGTAATGTTTCAGCGCCTATGTTTATCACTGTACGCATTTGCGTTGTTTTTGAACGTTAGATTCACTCATTTTGATCGCATTATTAATAGTAACGTTTTATTGACAAATCTTGACTAACTTAAGGATATCGTCAGATTTATGTCACATGCACAATTATACAAGGCACTTGTGAACTTGCAGTGAAATGTTTATAACGTTTCTAATGTTTGATGGGAAAAAAACAAAACGTGTTGTCATATATATGACATTTATATATAAAAGTGAGGCAGATCGTTATACGGCAACTTAATGGAAATAAACATAGCAAATGTGGTTTGATGAGCACAGCAAAGAAAATTACGGAGGCCCTGAAGTATCAAGGTGGAGAAAAGATTATCTGTCCTGGCCCATAACATGCAGTAGGCTAAAAAGGGTGTGTAACCCATAGACACTATATACAGTATATATAACCGCTATGCATGTGATCCAGGCCAGTAGGTAGCGATAATGCACCAATACAGTGTGCCAATCACAATGAACCCAAAAGAAGAAGAATATGAAGTAGCTCGCGATCATAGGAGTAATATATTATATTATTGAATTATTATATTATTAATGTATTATGTATATTATATCAGTCTATGGGTGTGATTTCAGACACACCCTCAGGCTCGGCGCCACTATCCCAGTGATAAGACCTGCCGAAACTGCGTTCACCTCAGTGGCTAAAGTTTCATATTTTATTCACTTCTGTTATGTCTTTATTTTTCACTTATTTCATGTCTTTAGTGATCAAATAAAACCGTTTCATAAGCAAAAAAGAACCCTGCCGCCCTGACTGCGTTTGTGGCTGAGGGTGCACGTGACGTCACCGTGGCTGAGAGTGCATGTCTGCAGCCAGACTCTATTGAGAAAAAAAAGGACCAAACACAAAATTGCAAAATATGAAGCTGTTAATGGTCTCAGCAGTAAATAAGTGGTCAGGAAGTTAGCAAGTATTAAATAGAAAAGTGAGTTAGTATTGGTTAGCTTTTGATTACCTTAAATGTTTAAATCTTATAGGTAAACTTGCGAAAAGCTTTTTAAAGATAGAAGAGAGAATGATGTTCCACTCAATGGTAATGGCTTTAGACAGCTGAGTAGTTGAAATGTTGCGCATTTAGTAGTGAGAACCATCTTATCTAGAGTTTTCAAATCTGACATTCAGAACTGGCCAAAATATGAACCTGTTAGTCTTGTTCAAAAGCCAACTTATTGCAGTGGGAGCAGGAGCACCGTCTTATTGACAACTTGTATGTCATCGTTGCTCTTTAGAAACCAGTTGGGTTTAACATCCAGGCTAACCCGTCTTTTTGAAACATGTATATATGTCACAGTATATATTATATATATATATATATATATTAGATATTATATATATGTGTATGTTGTATGTAATGTATGTATGTCATGTATGTATGTGTGTGTGTGGTATATATATATATATATATATATACACACATACATACATCATAAATACTACATTATATATATATATATATACTATATATTATATATATATATATATATATTGTATATATATATATATGTGTATATGGATTATAAAAATAAATATATATATATATATATATATATAGATATATATTATATGTGTTTTATATATATATATATATATATATATATATATATATATATATATATATATATGTATTGTGTGTGTGTGTGTGTGTTGTGTGTATATATATATATATATATATATATATATATATATATATATATACACACACACACACATACATACAACATACATACATACATATATATATATATATATATATATATATATATATATATATATATATATATATATATAACATTTCATGTACAGGAGCTTTCACAGGGTTAGCACACACTGTACTTAGGAATGCTATATGAGTTACTGTAGTGTACCAGTATATCAGCTAAGATACTGCAGTGTTTCTCGTACAGTTTGTTATTTAATAATATTGATCATCACATTTTGATTTTGTATTTATTTATTTTTTGCTATTTACCCTGGGTAAATTCTTGTTTCACTGTAAAGCTGCAGGCAGTGCATTGACTCACACCATTTTTTGCACTATGTATTGCCCTTTGCTTATTGTCCCTTGAGTATTGAACGTTTTGAGCAATAAACCTATTTTTGCAATATGCAGAAGACTCATGAATGTCTTTTCTACATTGTTTGAAAAAATATTAAAATTGACTGCTTAAACTAGAAACAATATTGTAAGTAGTTCACCAATAACATTTCCACATTTGCTTTGTGTTAGGCCGCTGTGTAATGCACTTTGTCTTTTAACATGTATGTAGTATATGGATAGTAGTGTGTGTCTTGGCAGAGAGAGAGAGAGAGAGAGAGGTACAGAAACTTTCTAGAGGAACAGGATGTTTTGGGACATCCCTCTTTAAGGATTCCCCACTATATCCTACAGATGGGATAGAAACATCACAGACATAGTTATTGAGAGTGGGATGAATGATCATTTAGATCAATAAATCGTGGAACAGTAAGGCCTGCAATCGCCCTTTGATGTGGTACTTGTACATTTATTAACACCACCACTAATAACTAGCGCAAAAGGATTGATGAACATTACCTTCTTAACATCACAACAGGAGTGGTCTACTGTATTATTTTGCAGGAGATGTCAGCTTTACATTGGACATCGCTGACTCTACTTATTGCACCCCTTCGTTCCATCAAACAAAGGATTTCTCATTTCCAGTGGCAAGGCATTTGAATACTAACAGACATTATATATGTTTTTGTATTGGTATTTGTTGCTATGGCAGCAATCATATTAGGAAACGCAAAGAAACATGAACTGATTCTACACTCTTGAAAACTTTTGAACAGCATGGAATGTTATTTTAAACATCACCATATTCATCATATTTATACATGAACTGGTCCACATTTTTCAACACTTTACTTATCTTACAATTTTATCTCTGCATCTCCTACTAAACGTACAGTGGAATAGATGGAAGTATATGAAACTTGTGTGTGGTGTATATGTTTATATTATATATAGATATATATAATATATATATATATATATATATATCACACCACACACAGTGGGGCAAAAAGTATTTAGTCAGCCCACTGATTGTGCAAGTTCTCCGAAGGCCTCCCCCCCTTTATCACTTAGGAAAAGATGAGAGAGGTGTGTAGTTTTTTTCATTCATAGGTACACTTCAACTATGAGAGACAAAATGAAAATTAAAAATCCAGGAAATCACATTGTTGGATTTTTTAAAAGAATTTAGTTGTAAATCATTCGTGGAAAAGTAAGTATTTGTCCACCCCCAACACAAGCAAGCTTTGGTGCCTCTCACAGACCTGGAATTACTTCTTTAAGAAGCTCTTCTTCCGTCCCGCATCCCTCCACCTGTTATTAATGGCCCCTGTTTGACCTCATTATCTGTATCCAAAAGACCCTTGTCCACAGCCTCAAACAGTTCAGACTTCCAAACTCACCCCATGTCCAAGACCAAAGAGCTGTTTCGAAGGACACCAGGAAGAAAATTGTAGACCTGCAGCAGGCTGGGAAGAGTGAATCTACAATAGGCAAGCAGGTTGGTGTGAATAAATCACCTGTGGGAGCAGTTTGTTAAGAGACGTAACAAGGGCCATTGATAATCTCCCTCGATCTGGGGCCACAGGCAAGAACGGTGAGAAAAAATCCCAGAAAAACTACACGGAGGGACCTGAATGAATGACCTCCAGAGAGCTGAGACCAAAGTAACAAAAGGCTAACCATCAAGTAAACAACCTACGCCGGCAGGAGAGGGACTCTAGGGACTCAGATCCTGCAGTGCCAGGGCAGTGTTCCCCCTGCTTAAGCCCAGTAAATGATCCAGGCCCCGTCTGAAGTTTGCCATAGAGCGTATGGATGACATCCAGAAATAGGATAGTGGGAGAATATCAATGTGGTCAGATGAAACCAAAAATAGAACTTTTTCGGTAAAATTCAATTTGTTGTGTTTAGAGAAGAAGAATGATGAGTTGCATCCCAAGAACACCACACCTACTGTGAAGCATGAGCGGTTCAAACATCCATGCTTTGGGGCTTGCTTTTTGCGAAGGGGAACAGGAACGACTGAACAGTGTTAAGGAAAGAGATGAACGGGGCCATGTGATCGTGAGATTTTAAGCTAAAACCTCCTTCCATCAGTGAGAGCATTGAAGATGGAACATGGCTGGGTCTTCCAGCATATGACATATGATCCCAAAACACAAACGACTAGGGGGACAACAAAGGAATGGCTCCGTAAGAAGCATTTTTCAAGGTCCTGGAGTGGGCCTAGCCAGTCTTCCAGACCCTCAACCCCATAGACAACGAATTTGTACAGGGAGTTGAAATTCATGTTTGCCCAAGAGAAAGTAGTCCCTAACAAACAATCAACTGCTCTAGAGGAGATCTGCATGGAGGAAATGGGCCAAAATACCAGGCTACAGTTTTGTGCAAACCATGGATGAAGACTTACAGGAAAATGTTTGACCTCTGTCATCATTGCCAACAAAGGTTATGTTACAACAAAGTATTGAGTTGGAACTTTTATTGACCCAAATACTTATTTCCACCATAATTGTACAATTAACTTCTTTAAAAAAATCCAACAATGTGATTTTCTGGTTTTTATTTTTTCATTTGTCTCTCCTGCATAGTTTGAAGTGTACCTACAGATGAACATTACAGACTTACTCTCTCATCTTTCTAAATAGGAGAACTTGCACCAATCAGTGGCTGAACTAAATACTTTTGGTGCCACACTGGTACATATGTTAAATATATATATTATATATATATATATATATATATATGCAGTATATACTGTCCTGAAAATGCCTACGTGCCTAAAGGACATGCCTCCACCAACGCAAGAAGACGACGTCTGTTACGCATAGTGTTGCGTCATTACGTTCAGGCGGACGCACATTAATTATTCAGCAGAGGATATAACAAGCGGTCACGTTGCGTTGCGGCATCAGAACGGTGGCATCTTACAACCAGTTTAAACCCGCGGTCCATTCCGAACAGGTATGACTGTGTTCTGTTCTATTTTTAAAACTAGGTGTTTACATTTGTTACAATACATGTGCATGACTAAATTAGGTGTAGTGTAAAATGTTTTCCTATTACCGCGGAGAGTCGAGTTTGGTTTTGAGCGGAGAATTGTTTAGCTGGACATGTCGTTTAGTGTATTTATTCACTGAGCTGAGGAAGCTAACTGTTTACTCTTTCTTGTATTATAAAGGATTGCCAGGCACAGTATCACTATTAGCATAGTTTGTTCCCTGTAGAGAAGCATCATGCAACTGTGGCGTCGCCTTCCTGCAACCTTGAACACGACTTAGGACATTTTCCTCCTCCTCTTCCGCGTTTTGCTCCCAACTAGGGAAAAGACGACATAGTACCACACTATAATCAGCTCATTCATTTCAGTCAGGCTGTTTAAAACACATTTAATGTCGCTCGTTGATGTATTCGGGTAACAGGTTCTGGGTTGATGCTCAGTGTGTGTGCTGGTCTGCACGTACACATCTCCATCACTGACTGGCTAGCTTAGCGTGACAGCGGAAAACGGCTACAGAGAGATTGAGTAATCAACAGACAGCGCACAAAACGGGAAATGATGCCACGCGGATTTTCGGGTTGGTGAGAAAACGCCCTTTTACGTCGTGACTTACCTGTGGATACTAATTTGAAGCGACTTGTCAGAAGAAGCAGCAAAAGGCCCTTGAAGGGCATCAACAGTGCGTCGCCAAAGCGCAGCGTGTGCGCAGATTGCGAATGAGCATAAAATGAACAGTGATGTCAAAAAAGTGTTTACGTGAGGAACAATGCGTCCCACTGCGCGTGTCATCACCTACACCTTCTGTATCCATGTTAAGCCGCTAATCTGCCCTTAACCCCGTGCGCACAGCAGATCTTTATTTTCCCTTTGTCACTGTGGCACATTCCCTTTGATGGACCTTCATTTATTTTCTCAATTTCTGACTGGTTTTCAGTTTTCTATACAACAGCAAAGCTCAGAGTAACAGACAATACCTGATACTCATCCATAATTCATACTCATGCTGTCATCAAACAAGTACATCGCAGGTTATGCAATACTGTGCTTGTCAGTGTACCTTGACTACTAGACCACCACACTCACAAGCTTCAGTTGTCAGGTATGGGGTATCCGAACTATCTAACCTGTTATCTGCTCAAGTAACTCTCAATGAATGGAGACTGAGATGGCAGAAGTAGAATGTGTTCCAGTTTTATTCTTGCGTCTACCTAAACCCTGTAAGTTTTTCAGTGATTAATTATGAGGTAATGGTGGTTCATTTGATATTGTAACCTTTAGCTCTGGATGAATCTCCATCGTTTATGTGGTGAGAGCTTGCTCCCTGCCAATCCATCCAGTAGGGCCAGTCAGAAAGCTCCCTGTAATGCATTAGGCTAACTGTCAATACATAGGTGGGGGTTTTAAGATGTTGGAATGATGTTATGAATGTTCTCAGAGGAAATAATGGAAGTAATATGCCCTCTGTCGTAATATCTAGTATCCGAACAGTTTTCTGGAAAGAACAGACTGTTGTGATGTTGACTGACACAACAAGACTCGCAACCGAACAAAGGTCACAAATCCCACCCCTTTACAACCGTAATGGTTTGTGTAACTTGCCAGCAGTCAGATGTGTTACTTGATGGTTTGTATTTTAAAGCTACCCAATGTTGGGTGGTGCCACTGCGACACAAGTGGTTAGCGTCGTTGCCTCGCAGCTCTGGAGATCCCTGGTTTGATCCTGACCTTGGACTCGGCCTGTGTGGCTCCTCCCCATTTTGTGTCTCCTCCCCATGGGTTTACTCCGGGTAAACTACAGCTACTCCGGTTTCATCCCGCATTCCAGAGAACTGCGTTAAATTAATTGGTTGCTCTAAATTGCCCCAGTATGAATTTCTGATTCGTGTCAATGTGAATAGCCATTGATGCTGATCTCAAAATGTTTATGCTGTTATGAGAATGTGTAAATGTCAATTGTGTTGGTCAACAGCACGCACATTTACAGTAATGCATTTGTGGATCGAACTGCTAAAAGATGTCAATTCTGAGTTCAAATCCATGCAGCTTTTAAGGCCAGCCTTAATTCCACATGCACACACTCCACAGTACTCATGACATTTCTATATTTGGCTGTGTTGACTGTTGACACATCAGCTGACTAGATAAAACCTAGTATGTCAACAATAGTATGTTAATGAGCACTTGATTAGCTCCATCCAGTATGAAATTAGGACTCTCAGAAAATTCTACAGATTACCATCAGATCACCTGGTTGCAGGATGTGCTGCTGCTGTCTAACGTGATCGAATCAGCTTTCCTTTCTTCCATTTCTGGCATGCTTCAGCCATTATGGCCTTGGTGTGATGGAAATGACCGGTACACGAGTGGGAGGTGGCCTTACTGCCTGCATGATGCAGTGCAGAACAACAGATCATAAAGGATGCAACCTGAGCTACATGCATCAGTATTGTCATGTTACTAGAGGTTGCAGAGGTACACAAGTTCTTTACTAGTAAATGCTGCTAATCTGTTAAAAATATACTCAACTAAGCATCAAAGTATGGCTTGTGTTTTACTCAAGTAGAAGTTTAACAGTACATGCTACTAAATGGAGTTCAATTAAAAACATAAGTATTTCTTTTAAAAAAAACATCTCAACTTTTGAAACAGAATGACCTTTATTGAGGGAAAGAGGTACTGATTCCTGAAATCCTTCCATCCTCAATGGTTTACAAGCCCTGCTTCTGCTTGATGCAGAGAAAGCTATTGACATGGTTGAGTAGTCTTATCTCTTCTATGTTATGCATAAGCTTTGCTTTTGTGGAAAATGTTTTTCTTGGATCAAATCTTTATACCTCCCCCTATGGCCATAGTATGAACTCTTACCTGTCAGATTCGTGACTGGTAAAGTTTACCCATATTTGTATATTGATAAGCCGTGAGGTGTCGAAACTGCTACTGTATCCTGCTGTTACATGTTGATAAAGTAGTGTGGTGATAAGGTGTCTAGACTGGGCTTTATAACAAGAATATTGTATCTTGTGCAACGATTAGTTCTGACCTTTACAATCTGATTGCTTGAAGAGTTTGTTAATCAAGAATTTATTGTATACCGATTAGTTTGGTATATACTAAGTATCATGGCGCAGGCTATATTAACCCCGTTTAAATATAATACATATAATATATACCCCACAAGAGGGTGTAAAAGTGGTTCCTGCACTGCACTATTAAAAAGGCTCTCGGAAGCTACTCTTTGGGTAAGGTACCTCTTGGTGAGAGATCTGCTAGACTTGACACATTTGCCCACAGCTGTGCCTGTAGATCCTCCACACTGAAGCTGGTGTCTCAGCTGCTCAAATGCTTGATTTGCGATAAAAGTGTTGCAATCTGGCAGAGACGTTCCTGGAACGTCTTGCTTATCATGCTTGGCCTAGCATTATACTGCTGAAAATGCTAGTTGGAGCCCTGCCATGAGGCAACACGTGGCCACAGGATGTCCTGCACACATTGCTGAGTTGTTAGTGCCCCTCATATCACTACTAGTGGTGACCGACTGTCATGTGCAATGGCTACCCAGATCATCACACCAGCTCTTGGGTCAGCCTGCCACAACAAGGGCAGGATTGAACCGCTCACCACAAGGCCTTCATATTCTAACCCAACAGTTGATGGATCCCAAAAAGAACCTGGATTCATCGCTAAACACGATTCGGTCCCAGTCCATAGCAGTCCGGGTTTGTTGTTCATGACGCTATTGCAAATGATGGTCATGTTGGCTGGCTGTCAATGGCAGGACATGTAATTG
The DNA here is from genome assembly GCA_025084515.1 of Ancistrus triradiatus. Classification (NCBI taxonomy): domain Eukaryota; kingdom Metazoa; phylum Chordata; class Actinopteri; order Siluriformes; family Loricariidae; genus Ancistrus; species Ancistrus triradiatus. The sequence continues at coordinate 48,268 of JAJAGP010001996.1, forward strand.
GAGCCATGGCAATCAAAACACAAGAGTGTGTAGTGAAGGTGGACAATGATACTGTTGGAGCTGCTCATGCTTGTCAGTGCATCAAACAATCCTCTCTACTGGTGGTCTGTCTGGGCTGTCCGGAGCCTGTCCGCCATGTCTGCATGCCATTACGGAACCACTGCTCCCAACACCATTTAACAACTAGGTCAGAGCAGCCCAGATGGTGGGCAATTCATTGAAAGATCCATCCTGCTACTGTCAATTCAATGATGCATTCCATCTTCTCAGTCTGTGAATGGGACAAAATGTCTTGGAGTGCATTGTAGAGGCATGTCCAGCAGTCAACGATCTTTCACGAAGAGGTACTCTACCCAAAAGTAGAAAATGAGTCTTTTTATAGACTGCAGGGAAAGGAATTTTACACCCTCTTGTTATAAGATCACTTAACATTTAATCATTTACATATCTGCCTGCGACATACCTGCATGGAGAGTTTTGCAGCAGTCCGATATATTTGGGTCCTTTTGGGGTTTTTTTGTCAGTTAATGTAATCAATACAAACTAACAAGGAGACAGGAAACTGGAATTAAAGTAATGTATTTTACCAATAAAGAAAAATTATTTTGAAGGCAAATCGGCTTATGTAGTGACATGCAATACTTCAGCAACGTAACACTGCTATGTGACGCAATAAATTATGACTTAACCTTAGTTGGAAGGAAGTGGTTATAAACAGCCGCTTTTTTTTTATTGGTTTTGAAAGAGCTTTGGCAGGAACTCCGCTGTGAGCCTCTAGCATTCTGATTACTTAAACCCGTTGGCAAGGAGATGTGCTCCATCTCAAGTGAATGGTGGTGAGGAATAAGTGCGGGTTGGCAAGGCTAAGACTTTGTTTTCGTGGAAACTTTGGTAAGCAGAGCAACGGACTGATAATGCTGCAGCAAACTTGATAGGGTTACTGCAGTGGCGAGAATCTGAAGTCTAAGAATAACGAATAACAATAACTACTGGCATACTTGTTGAAATTCGTGTTTCAAAATATAATTTGTACTATTTAGGCTTCTCTGTGGGTGACTTAAATACTGGTATGTTGTTGTCAGTTCATACAACCATTTATTTAGTCACTGTGTTGGTTTTTAAGCGTTCCTTGAAATTATATGGTTTTATCAGAATTGGTAATGCCAGAGTTAGTCGAACTTATTTGGGTTTACCAGTTTGTACGGGTTTCGACTTGTTCCAAGTGGGGGATGGGGGTTGTTTAACAAAATCGTTCAAGCGTGAATACGGGGTTTATTAGTGTATCATAAAGGCAAAGCTGGTTGAGACCTCATCAGTTGGTATTTGCCAACAAATATCTGCCTGTGAAACAAAGCTTGAATGAATGGGTTAGGAATATGTGGATACAGTGGTAGCCTAGCGGTTAAGGTACTGGACTATGGAACAAAAGGTCCAGAGTTCAAATCCCACCTCTGCCAAGCTGCCACTGTTGGGTCCTTGAGCAAGGCCCTTAACCCACAATTGCTTGGATTGTAAGACTGTATGAATTGTATGTCGCTCTGGATAAGGGCGTCTGCTAAATGCTGTAAATGCGAAATGCGAATATGAAAATGCTTAAAGTTCTACAGCTAAATAGTTTTAGGGACGTTTCAACTATGATGTATGCAGGCCAGTGAGCCAGATGTAATATACTCTGACAGCAAAGATTAGAGAAGAATAAGTACATGACTTTACTCTGATCATGTCTGACCTGAGCAGCATTCCTGCAGAGTAGAGGTCATTATGTAATCCTGTCTCGTTCCAGAGGGTGGCTTGAAACCAGAGGGGGAATTTTAACCACAGTTCATTTGCTACGCCGACACAGTTTTGGCCAACTGGATGCATGGAGATGTATACCATGTAACTTAATTGTTTAAGCTGTGCAAACATTGCTGTTTCACGCCATGTTGGATGTATGTTCAAGTTTATTACTCACACCTACCTTGTTCTTGCACTTGATGGCTAAAATGCTGTTTTGGTGTTTTTGAAGCATTCTCAAAACAATAGTGATCCTGACATGTAGGGGAACAACAATTAGTCGACTGAAATCGACTACCAAATTAGTTGCCAAATTGGTTTCTGGCTGGAGATACTGATTTGGCCGTATGAAATTTTAATGCTGCTACTTTGCACATATTTGGTTTTAAATTTTGAAGGGGAAACGATATTGGGGTTTTATTTATCTTTTGTGTTAGTAGGAAGGCTTATTGAGACGGTGAATTTTTGATTAAGGTATTCACCTTGATTGTCTTCGAGTGGGTTTACATGCTCTTAGTAATCCGATGACTGCAGAAAATCAGATTCTCTCAGTAATCTGATCGAGTGTACATGCACTTGAGTAATCAGATATGGGAAACCTCTGGATTTACATGTCTGAGGCAATCAGATTTCTACTTTGCGACCAATAAATAATCTCACAAAAATGTGACGTAACTTTTTAAGTTTAAATAATCAAATTGTTCATTTTCTTGAGTGTGTATATACTGCGTTTCAAAGTTTCCACAGTGTTCGAGAGCCATTTTGCTGCCTTTAATTCCAGGGCACGTTTAATTCCGAGTGTTGCCAGATCCGGGATCTGCTGGAATCTGTTGGAGGCTAAATAAAGCCAAGTCTTTAGAATATGCAGACCTGGCAACCGTGGGCTAAGGCTTGGGCACAAGCACAGACTGAAAACACCAATTCTAAATATGTAACTGGTATACATGCTATGAGTAATCCAATTACATGGATAAAATCCAGCTGTCTTTACTAGATGTATTGATCATTAGTACTAGTTGTTTTTGTACAAAGTGTGAAAATTTAGACACTTGCCTTCTTGGTACAGCTTATAGGTGTACAGTAAAAAGGGTAGGTAATTTTATTCCATGCACCATTTGTGTTGCTCCTGTAGTCCTTTATCCATGACTGGTGGTCGTTAAACACTGACTGATAATTGCATGACTTGAGCAGTTCCAAATAAAGTGCCTGGTTCCAAATTGTAGCTTTATCTGAACTTGACTATGAAAGAACTGTAAAGTATTTTAATTACACCGAGAACAACAAATCGGGTAAGTATGGTGACAACAGCCTCTCTTCCCTCTTGCAGAGTGTTTGAGCAGCAGCCATCATGACTCACCAGTACCCAGCACTTACACCCGAGCAGAAGAAGGAGCTGCAGGACATTGCCATGCGAATTGTCGCACCTGGCAAGGGAATCCTCGCTGCAGATGAGTCCACAGGTCAGGATGGGGATATGAACTGGAACCATTTAGGCATACACTTTGCATACTGGGTGAATTAGAAGCTTTATTTAGTGGCAGGAATCCATATTGTTTATGCTTATTTGATATTGTGATAGTTTGTCCATGACAAATCTTCATGGAGAGGTCGGTTAATAAGTAATCGTTAGCCATGTTTGTCAGTGTATGTAGGAGAACTATAGGAAAAAGCACAGTTTATCTAATCAGACCAGTTTGATGTTTCTTGATATAGAATTAATAACAGTGAAAGTGAAAATGTGTGTGCGTCTACAGGCAGCATGGCCAAGCGCCTGAACCCCATTGGTGTTGAGAACACCGAGGAGAACCGCCGTCTGTACCGTCAGCTCCTCTTCTCAGCTGATAAACGCATCGACAGCTGCATCGGCGGCGTCATCTTTTTTCATGAGACCCTTTACCAGAAAGCAGATGATGGCACACCCTTCGTCAAGTCGATCAAGGACAGGGGCATTGTAGTGGGCATCAAGGTACGGGGGGCATCAAAAGTGGGTTTTTAATGAGCCATTGGGCTCATTACTTTCTTGCCAAGCAATAATTTCCTTTTTGTTTTCCATAGGTTGATAAAGGTGTCGTCCCTCTGGCAGGAACCAATGGAGAGACAACAACACAGGGTAAGGGTTATGAAGCTTGAATTTTTTTAAAGTGCAATTAGAAGCTTTTGAATGAGCCTTATTTCACTGTTTTTCACTGTATAGGGCTGGATGGCCTGTCTGAACGTTGTGCTCAGTATAAGAAGGATGGTGCTGACTTTGCTAAATGGCGTTGTGTGCTGAAGATCAGTGAGACCACTCCCTCAGAGCTGGCGATTATGGAGAACGCGAACGTTCTGGCCCGCTATGCCAGTATCTGCCAGCAGGTGAGCTCCAAAACCCTGAAGTTCCAGTTAAGGCAGCCTAGACTGGCACATTTTCAACAATTTGCCATTAATAGGCAAGAGGTGAAACATTGATTATAATTTATGATTCTACTTTAGAACGGCATTGTGCCTATTGTGGAGCCAGAGATCCTTCCTGATGGGGTTCACGATCTGAAACGCTGCCAGTACGTCACAGAGAAGGTAATCCTGTGGTTGGCATTGTTGCTGCTGGCTTGCTTTTCTGCATCTCAGTTCTGAACACGGATCGGTTTTACACTCTGATCTGTTTCTGTACTCCAGGTCCTCGCTGCCTGCTACAAGGCTCTGTCTGACCACCACGTCTACCTGGAAGGCACGCTGCTCAAACCCAACATGGTGACTGCAGGACACTCCTGCCCCACCAAATTCACCAATGAGGAGATCGCCATGGCCACTGTCACTGCCCTGCGCCGTACTGTTCCTCCTGCCGTCACAGGTAGTTTTACGTCTTATGAGCTGAAGGGACGATTATTCATGAATTACAATTTGATATTTGGGATTAGAATAAGCTGTGTTTAATATTTTATGCTGTCTGGAATGCAATACAGGTATGCAGCATTTAATGGCTGCGTTATGTTTTGTGAAACAGGATGGTCATTGACCAGACAGATCTGCATGCAAACAATATGTAAACGTGTCAGAGATGCTGCTGAAAACACGAGTGGAATGTTACTATCTACAATGCATCCCTAATGGCAATCTAAATTATTAACATGCTAAACCTTTTTTGAAATTTAGGAAAATTTGCAGTAAATATGGAACATACCATAATGTATGATAGAAGAATACACAGATAGGAGGGCAGAAGAAGCAAAATGCATTCTACTATAAATATTGGGCTTCGTAACAGCACAGAAATAAGCAATTGATAAAGGAATGTGTTATTACTACATATAATATGATCATCAGAGTTCAGTACAGTACTGTATGCTGGCATCAGGTGGCGCTGTACAGTGTCTTGGCCATTTTTAATCTGTTTATGCTCTTGATGTCTGGAGTTAAGACAGATTTTGTATTTTTGTATTGGCAAGTCAGATCTATTTATGTAGCGCTTTGTACAATGGAGCATTGTCTCAAAGTTACTTTACAATTTTAGATTATCTCCGAATAGCTACGTCCAATCCCAAATTGAGCAAGCCTAGGGTGACAGTGGCAAGGAAAAACTCCGTAAGTGTTATGAGGAAGAAACTTTGGGAGGACCAGGACTCAAAGGGACCCAACCTCCTTTGGCGGCGTAGATGATAAATCTAAGAATGAAACTAAAGTCATGGAGTCGTAGTTCAAATAAAATGTGAAGTATGCACATTGGCATTAAGTAGTGCGATGCACAGAAGTCACTCTAGGATCCTGAGTCTAAGCAGGAAAGTCGTTGGCGGCACTTCGACCCCAGCCAACTAGAGGAGGGAGAGGCTTACTGTCCTCTGGTGTGGTCTTGGTATGGAGATTTGTCATAATTGGACACCAAAGGACTCTTAATTTCTTACCATGTATTAACCTGTAAGTGTAACCGGCACACCTGTAAACCAAAAAAACTAACATGGCTGCAGTTGGCCAGTAGCCATTACTCTGCAGAGACATTACTAACTGGCCCCCACTTGCTTTCATTTAGTGATGGCCACTTGAGAATCTTGTAGCATAGATAATGTAGCTAAGTCAATTATTGCATTTCCTTGCTCAGGTGTCACCTTCCTTTCTGGAGGACAGAGTGAGGAGGAGGCATCTATCAACCTGAATGCCATTAACAACTGCCCCCTGACCAAACCTTGGGCACTCACCTTCTCCTATGGCCGTGCCCTGCAGGCCTCAGCCCTTAATGCCTGGAAAGGGGCCAAGGAGAATGAAAAAGCTGCCACTGAAGAGTTCATCAAGCGTGCTGAGGTAGGTTATGCACCACAATTATCAGATGTGGAGGTAGTGTTTTTTGTTTTGTGTTTTTTTTCCCCATTTTTGATCTCCAAGATGCCAGTTCTGGTGCCTAACCTGGAACAGTTTCTCACTTTCACCACAAGTGCTGGTTCTTGGTTTGGTTCCAGCACCAAAATGCTCATATTATGGCAACAAATCGAGCAATTCAATCTGCTGGTCACAACTACTATACTAACTTAACGACCTGAAGACTGTGGGGGTTTGATGAACATATTTTGGGGACAGTCATGTCCCATCCATCTGGGACAGGCATCATGTGCCGACATGAATAACACAATATCTGAGGGAGAAGATGTTGCTGTGGAGCGATGACTGCTACCAAGATCTACGGCATTCCATCTAGCCCCAAGGATCTTGCCAGTTGAAGCATCGCGAATGTAACAATTATAACAAACTAAATAGAAATAACTGGACTTCATTGTTAGTACCAATGCTAATACTTTTAGTGGCGCTGCATACTACATCTCCATCTAGGCATTTAGCAGATGCCCTTATCCAGAGCGACTTACAACTAAGTCTTAATCAATTACAACTGTTAGAGTCTAAGCAATTTTGGCTTAAGGGTCCAGTACCTTAATCGCTAAGCTACATCATTCCACATGCATCTCATCTTGCCTTGTAACCTTCCTCCAAATTAGTGACCACTGCCACTCCTGCCATGAATATAGCCCCAGGGCTGATAATGGCGTTAAGAATCCACAAACAACCAACCACCTGCTGTTCTGGATAATATCCCAGACATGCCCAACCTATACCTATGCTTCCAGTATATTATTCTTCTCACCTGTCCTGCATTTAATCAATCAAATACCCTAGCTATTTAATCTGCTTGTGTATAGTAATCAAGGTGAAGAGTTAAGCCTTTGTTCTCAACTCCGTTTGGCTGGCTCAGTCTTCAATTAGATTCAATTCCGATCAATAACTTCAGTCTTTTCCGTCATATGTGCTGCTGGTTAGTTGGCATCTCTAAAGTGTCCCACTATGAGCAGTGTGTCTGCGTACGTGAGACCTCCCATGGACTGGCGCCATGTCTAGGATTGATTCCTGTCTTGTCTCCTGTGCTGCCGGTTAAACCTGTATTTGGTTTATGAATGTCTGTCTGTTCCCACAGGCTAACGGCTTGGCCGCTCAGGGGAAGTATGTGTCCAGCGGAAGTGCCGGAGCTGCAAGCCAGTCTCTGTATGTGGCCAACCATGCCTACTAAACATCCCATCACCTGCTTCCTCCAGCTTCCTTCAAACAGTAGAATCTCCCGCCACTGCTGCCGTCAATATCACTGACCAATCACAGGCCTGCGCTGTCGTCTGTGTTGTCTAGTCTCTCGTTACAATTTCCTGAAACCAGTAGGGAAGGCTGGAATGCAGAGGAGCTTAAATAGGACATTTTGTGAAATCGGTTCTAAAATATTAATGAAATGGTGTTGCCTGCATGGGCGTTTATTTGCAAGCGATTTAAAGTGTTGTTATTAAAAACATTTAGAAAACGTTAATGAATTATTTATAGTCCAGCACATTTACCCCAGATCTGTAGCTGTTGTTGCGTTATTGGACTAATTCGGAGTCATTCCTGTTACATTGTCATCGGCCTCTCCAATTGATATCCTTGCCAGAAGTGAGGAGACCAAATATGTAACGTCTGCTGTCTCATAGGCAGTGTGTGGAAATGAGAATACAGGGAGAAAATTGCTCCAGATTGTGTGTGTGTGTATGACAAAGTGTGGGAGGGAGTGCTGCAGTGCACTTGCGTCTGTTTCAATGAACAATCAAATTACTCTAACTGCACACCATTAATGTAGTACATGTCTAGAGTAGTGTTGGTTGTATGGCTACTGTTTAATAAACCTAGATTACTAACTTTATCGGTTTAAAATATGTGCTGTATTGTGTTTTGTGCTTGAATGTATTACGCTTCCCCCTCCTCAGCTTTGTGACATGGTGGTACAGAGACGGGGATGTCTGTGGGCTTAACATGACGCTAAGGACCATACTTTGAATCATTTGAGGTGGGGACTGTCACTGCTGATTTGGTTAAACTGTGATGTGATATTAAAGAACTTGGTGTGTCCAGCAGATAACTAAAATAAAACTATTTAACTCCCAGACATGTCTCTTGTAAATTAGTTTTTAATTTTGATAAATGCTGTGGTTTTTTGGTACAAAACAAAGCAAAATTCAAGCAATTCCTCAATGAAATGCCTCTAATTTTAGAATCGCACTTACCCATTGGAGACCAGGACCAATGCACAGAACATTTGGAAATGGCCCAATATCAATACCTATACCTATGGAAATATGAAGGCTCTTCCATATTCAAGCACAGATATTGGACCTTCACTATATGGTCAAATGTTTGTGGTCACCCTTCTATTTAGTGATCTGTCATTTACTCACTGCTTATAGGTTTATAACATAAAGCAGTCAGTGTAAGATGAGAAAGGTCTGTAATTTTTATCATAGGTACACTTCAACTATGAGAAACAAAATGAGAAAAAAATCCAGGAAGTCACAAGTAGGATTCTTAAAGAATTTAATTGTAAATTATGGTGGAAAATAAGTATTTGGTCACCCACAAACAAGCAAAGATTTCTGGCTCTCACAGACCTGTAACTTCTTAAGAAGCTCTTCTGTCCTCCACTCGTTACCTGTATTAATGGCACCTGTCTGACCTCGTTATCTGTATAAAATTCACCTGTCCACAGCCTCAAACAGTCAGACTCCAAACTCAACCATGGCCAAGACCAAAGACTGTCGAAGGACACAGGAAGAAAATTGTAGACCTGCACCAGGCTGGGAAGAGTGAATCTACAATAGGCAAGCAGGTTGGTGTGAATAAATCAGCTGTGGGAGCATTGTAAGAAAATGGAAGACATAAAAGACCATTGATAATCTCCCTCGATCTGGGGCCCCATGCAAGATCTCATCTCGCGGGGTCAAAATGATCATGAGAACGGTGAGCAAAAATCCCAGAACTACACGGAGGGACCTGATGAATGACCTGCAGAGAGCTGGGACCAAATTTAAACAAGGCTACCATCAGTAACACACTACGCCGAGAGGGACTCAGATCCTGCAGTGCCAGGCGTCTCCCCCTGCTTAAGCCAGTACATGTCCTGGCCCGTCTGAAGTTTGCCAGAGAGCATATGGATGATCCAGAAGAGGATTGGGAGAATATCATGTGGTCAGATGAAACCAAAATAGAACTTTTTGGTAAAAACTCAACTTGTCGTGTTTGGAGGAAGAAGAATGCGGAGTTGAAGTAGTTGGTGTACCCATGATGAAAATTTCATAACTTCAGAGGTTGAACAAAACCAAGTTGCAGGAATCAGGGAGCAAGCGCAAATAAGCAACTATACTTTCGAAACAAGCTCCAAAAACGTACAACACACAACTACCAATATTTGCAAGACAAATAAGCTAATGTCGCTTAGCCCTTTGTTGAAGGATGCCAAGACCACACAAAAAGAATACTGCAGAGAACAATTACTCAAACATTTAAGAGAAAAGTCTGAAATGCTGAAAATGTCAAGAGCTTCAAATATCATTTTTTTCAAGTATGCATGAAGCCAAGGGAAGATGAACAATATGAAGTGATGTAGGTTGTGGCAGTATTACCGGCGAGAATTTAAAACTACTTTCAACCCTGCTGATAGCTATATAATAAACTTAAATCAAGTGGACTCTGCAGTGAACTTTGAACAGTATAGATTTGTCAGTGATTCTATCAAAATATTTGATAATATTGCACATGACGTGATGAAAGGACAGAAAATGACTACGATCTGCTTCTGAGAGGTCCACTGAAGGTCAATATAAAAATAAGTCATGTGTAAAGTCTGTACGCTTTCAGATACAAAAGCAGTGAAGCCATTTGGAATCTGGTCCAGACTATCCGGCGCAAACAGTAGAGACTGCTATTGTTCCTAAAGCACCATGCAGGATGACTGGGCATTTTGTGAGTGCAGACCTTGAATTCATAGTGAAATCATCGTGGAATAAGAGGTGACTGTGAAACTCTAAAGAACTGATAGCTCTGAAAACTGTGCATCTCCAACTTTATGCTGTACATCCAGGCCACCCAGTGCAAACACGTGGTGAAATAGTCGTAGATAGGACAAGGGTGGTTGTGGTTACTGATTTTAATTTCAAGATATAATGTCAGGATTTTTTTTTCCTGATTCCTCACAATGATGCTAGTGTGATAACACAACAGTTAAACCAAATGGTTGCACATTGTATGTGTATAGTTGCAGTGTTGTATAATAGATAACGAGTAGATAAAGAAGTGTTAACACTATATTAAGAGCATCTATAACTTGTGGATTGGACAAACCAAGAAAGCATTGTGACCACACACAGACTGGAGTCATCCCGCCAAGTGAGTGCCACTAGCTTGTTGTAACTTTTAAAAATTAAACTTCAATTTCTATAGTTTTTCAACACTGAATCTAACAACACATATTTAACCATTCATAATGAATATTAATTAGAATTAGCAAATACATAAAATGTAACCCTGTGGCATTCATACTAAAAGCATTAGGACACAGGGCACCTTCTAATGATTTAAGAAAAATGTGTATTTTACAGAAAAAACAAATAAGATCTAAAAAATAATCACATATAAAGGAAAAAATGAGAAAGAACTAACTTTTGTTCTTCCCATGGTCTTCAGAAGATCCAGATGATACAATTTCCTACTGAACATGTAGTGGAGATATTTGGAGATATTGGAGATATTTTAGGGTAACAGGTTGAGTGAAAACCTGGAGACATGAAATGTGTATTTTAAAGTAAATTATTATGGATTTATTATGAAAAAAATATTTAAGACATAGATGGGATATGGAGTGACACAACAGTGCAAAAAAAAAGATTCTGAAGGATTTTAATTATGATATTTCATTGTAAAGTGTAATATTAGGGATTAGACAAGGGAGGCAGGTGGAACAGTCAGGCTACAGGGATCAGTGGTCACAAAGGTCCAGGAGTTCAGGTACTTGGGATCAACTGTTCAAGGAAATGGGGAGTGTGGAAAGGAGGTGAAGAATGGAGTACAGGCAGGATGGAGTGGGTGGAGAAGAGTGTCAGGAGTGCTGTGTGACAAAAGGGTCGCAGCAAAAGTGAAAGGAAAGATTTATAAGAGAGTAGTGAGACCAGCCTTGTTGTATGGCTTAGAGACAGTGGCACTGACAAAGAGGCAGGAAGCAGAGCTGGAGGTGGCAGAACTTAAGATGTTGAGGTTCTCTTTAGGAGTGTCTAGGGGGACAGGATTAGGAATGAGATCATCAGAGGGTCAGCACAGGTTGGAAAATTGGGAGACAAAATTCGAGAGGGAAGACTGAGATGGTTTGGACATGTGCAGAGGAGGGATAGTGGATATATTGGTAGGAGGATGTTGGAGATGGAGCTGCCAGGCAAGAGACGGAGAGGAAGACCAAAGAGGAGTTATTTGGTTGTGGTGAATGAAGATATGCAGGGAGTTGGGGTGAGAGGACAGGGTGAGGTGGAAACGTTTAACTCGCTGTGGCGACCCCTGATAAAGGGAGAAGCCGAAAGAAGAAGAAGAAGAAGAAGAAGACAAGGGACAGCTAACAAATTGTATTTTTTCAGTGTTCTTTGTAGTTCTTAGTAATGTTCTAAATTACATACCTTAACGTTGCAAATACATAACTGTGGAGGACACTTTTGCTTAATACAAAATGTTTTTACAGTAATTATATTAAGTATCTATACATGCAATGCCCTGGGGAAGGAACTGGCACCCTTTCAGTGGGTCATTGAATAACACTAATTATTTCATTACAGCTGAGCATTACAGTATATTAGATATTATAATATATAATAAATATTAGACAATCAGTTCTTGTAGTCGACATGTTGGATGTGGGACAAGACCTGAGTGGCTTGACAACAGCCAAATAGTTGATCAGACGACTGGGTCAGAGCCACAGGCGAGTGTAGGTTTTAAGGCTACATGGGTAGCACATATTGCATATCATTTCAGTACATTTCCATTTACAGCATGTAGCAGACGCCTTTACCCACAGTCACTTGCAGAAGTACTTTGTACTGTTCTTAGTAGATACCCCCTCATACTAGTACGAATAAGCAATAGGCCAAGAACACTATCCACCTAAATCCTGTCAGGATTTTATGTTTTTAAACTCACAAACACTCAAAGAGTAACTTTAAAAAATATATTGTATATACAACCCCAAATCAGAAAAGGTTGGGACAGCATGGAGAACGCACATAGTGTTTCTTACATTTATTTTGATACCTATTTCATTGCAGAAAGTATGAACACAAGTATTCATGGTTTTATTTTTTCTTATCAACTTAATTTCAAGTGTTAATAACATCAGTTCTGAATTTCAGGCTGGGATTACATTCCAAAAAAAAAGTTGGGACGATAAAGCATTTTGTAAGGTTGCCATTTTCACCACGCTTAAAAGATGTTTTCTCACAGAGGATACCAAGCGATTTATTGTTTCAGGTGTTATTTTGTACCATTCTTCCTGCTGTTACGTGCAAAACACATCTTAAGAAGTGAAAATTACCTTTGCCAAAGGCACTTACATAACCCCATACCATTACAGAGCTTGGCTTTTGGACTTCTGGACTGGCTGATAACAGTCTTGATGGTCCTTTTCGTCTTTGCTCTGGAGAACACGGCGTCTATTTTTCCAAAGAAAGACCTGGAATACCTGCAGTAACAAAATGTTTACCAAAGTGTCTATATTATTAGTTAATCTCGGTGGAATTCAATAATCTAGGGAATCGAATGATAATATCTCACTGCAGCACATGCTGTTCATTCATTAACCCCAAAATTCTCTCGGTGAACAGTACAGTGCAAAATCTACTTTGAAGCCAGCAGGCACGGACCTAACAGACACTCATTGACACCCATGTGTCTCTGAGAGTCTATGTTATGTGCACGTAGCTAGTGTTTTAACAAAGGATTACACTAACGGGACATTTGGGCTATGGGCTAATCATTTTGAGCCTTGTCTGGTTGCCCAGGCTTCACTACCAGTGGGATGAGTGTGGGCGTGTGCATTATTCATTCATTGTCTTATCTGCTTATCCTAGGCAGGGTCATGGGAGAGCCGGTGCCTAGCTGGCGACACAGGGCACAAGGCAGGAACAACCCCAGACAGGGCACATACATTCCTTATTCTTTGTGTTATTTTCTTTTATTGTTCGACTTGAAAAAAAGAACAAGTTTGAAACTGTTTACAATATTTGTTGTGGTGTGTTCATTTTTCTGTATTGTGGTTTGTCAGCCCTCTATCTCAGGAGATTTTGTTTTAAGTTGTGTTGAATGATATTTTTTTACACCCTGTTTATTTAAGAAAAAACAGAATTGCACTGAAAGGAAGAAAATTCCTTATTTTTTTTATTGTTTTTCCTAAGAACAATTCCATTTGAAAGAACTAGAACTAGATGTGTAGTGAGGGGAGAATTTTTATTGTATTTTTGTATTGTGGTTTCTCCTTTTCTACCTCAAAAAATATTTATTTTCCTAATGTTAAGGCAAACTTTGTTTTGTTCCTGTTCCATTGTTTCTAAACAAAAATTGTTGATTTTGATAATGAATGTTGATTGTGGTAATAAAGTATTTTGTTGTCACGTACAATGTTTGGCGAAATTCTATCCTAGGTCTTTTGGATCCTTTGGATCTATGAAGCTTAAATATTAAAAAGTATCTGTATCGGTATCGATATCGGCGATACTGGCCCTGCATTTACTTGGTATCGGATCAATACCAAAATTCCCGGTGTCGCCCACCTCTAGCTCTAACACACCCCAGCCTGGCCCTCCTCTCCTTCAAATATGCCATGCCCACTGGGCTGCATGTACCAAGTTTCAAATAAACACTTCATTGACATAGCATAATATTTAACCTAAATACTACATTTAAATACTTAATCAAAGTGATTTATGAAAAATAACAAACTGCGGAATTAGCTGAACACAACAGGAAGAATCTGCACGAAATAAATCCGCCATTGTTTGCTATGATTGGTCAGGGACCTGTAGCGTCTCTAATATCTATTGGCCAAACACGCAGCGTCATATGCGGTAGTAATTTCGTGCAGTAATGGCAGCAATGGAGATAGGTGAGTGTCTTATAAGCATTTTCTCCTCCTTAACTGTTTAGTAATAGCACATATGTAATTCATTGGATCATGCCGTGTTGCATAATCGAGTCTTTTAAATGGATAGTAGTCGCTTTATAGATAATGACGTAAATGAATGTAGGTAGCAGAAGCAGGTCTGATCAAGGCTGGGTTACTGAATGGACATTCTGTCATTAAGTGAACTCTCTCTCCATATTGTCACTGTAATCTTTGTATTGTCCTGTAACTGTAGAAAAGCAGCGTGGGAGGAATGCAGCCCTGTCCATCGCCGCTATGGTGGTCATCTTCGGTGTGCCCTTGTGGTGGAAAACCACTGAAACATACCGAGCCTGGCTGCCCTACTCCCAAATCAGCGAGCTCGATTCTTTACAGGTTATTCTTCTCTCTCTCTCTCTCTCTCTGTCTCTCTCTGTCTCTAACTGTCTCTAACTGTCTCTGTCTCTCATTTCATTTATAATGCTTTATTGGCATGACTGTTATGGTACAATGTTGCCAAAGCGTATATGATATAATGATAAAAAAATAATAATAATAATAACATATATAGAAAGACTTAAAGGTATAACAAAACAAACAAAGTGGTTAGGTGATGTAATACACTAACCTACGACTGCGGCTACACAGGTTTGAGTCCTGACAGTTTTTTTCAGTTGGGTCAGGCATCACGTGCAGGCACTATAGTCTGTGCATGAGGGAGGAGAGTCCGTTTGGGGGATCATTCCAAAGATATGTTCAGGCATTGAGCGTCATATATCTTAAAGTACAGTGGTACCTCGGAAGTTGTCGAATTTGGTTCTCGACCCATTTTGATTAGAGAAATTTGTCTCGGTTCTTGTCGTTTGCTCGGTACTCGGGCGCACTTGCTTAAACTCATGAGTCATATCTTTGGCATGAATCGTCTCAGTCGAAACTTGATTCACGAGTCACGATTCAGTACACAGTGATTTAGGTTTACAAAAGCCTTCAGTGAAGATCTCTGCTATTTTTATCATGTTTTTCTTTATTTTTACATCTACAGTACTGTATTCTTAGCGCAAAGAAATCTCCATGGATCCTAAAAAGGTTAGTTAGGACTGTGGTAGCCTAGTGGATAAGGTACTGGACTATGGACCAGAAGGTCCAGGGTTCAAATCCCACCTCTGCCAAGCTACCACTGTTGGGTCCTTGAGCAAGACCCTTAACCCACAATTGCTTGGATTGTAAGACTGTACCAATTGTAAGTCGCTCTGGATAAGGGTGTCTGCTAAATGCTGTAAATGTTAGTTTATAAGGGCCAACCGAAAGCAGTGAAAACAGAAATGAATGCTCCAGGACACAGGCTACAGTTAGCTTAGCAACTATGCTAGTGCCCGGAGTTCATCAATAGAGTTCATTAACAATGCTGTTACTTTTCACTTTCAATCTGTTACTCAGGGTGGCACAGTGGCTTGGTGGATAGGACTGCCGCCTCACAGCAAAAAGGTCCTGGGTTTAATCCCAGGGTGGAGTGGCCTGGGTTCTTTCTGTGTATGTCCGTATGTCCTCCCCACTTACTCCGGCTTCCCCTCACAGTCTGAAGAAATGCATGTTAGGCTAATTGATTATGCTAAATTGGCCTTGACTTGAATGAATATACTGTGTGTGTGTGTGTGTGTGTGTGTGTGTGTGTGTGTATGGGTGTGTGTGTGTGTGGTGTGTGTGTTGTGGTGTGTGTGTATGTATGTGTATATATATATATATATATATTATATAATATTATATAGATATATTATATATATATATATATAATATATATATATATATATATATATTTATTATTATTATTATTATTATTATTTTTTTTTTTTTTTGATGTGTCACTGAAATGGCCATTGATGCTGATAGTGACGTTAAATAAAAAACAAAAAATCAATCCATTACTCACTACATTACATGATTCATGATTTACATGATTATTATAAAATAAGCTTTGTGTTAATGATTTTGGTCATTAACCAGGTTAATGTAAGTATTTTAAACCTTGACTTACTTATCATTACTTAACATGGTATCCTTTCCACATCTCCGCTGTTATACGCTATAAACCGCTCTACCAAACACTCGTTAAACTCCTCAGTTCATGATATATTTCACTTATGATGGATTTGTCTGTACATATACCCATCATAAATCAGGGAGCACTTGTACAATACAACTCCATTAATGCATATAATGCCTTATACAGCGTGGATTTTCTGGGAGTCTGGAAAAATTTATTTTTATTTTATTTTATTTGCTCGGTACTCATTGTTTTCGGTTCTTGACAAGACCTCTGCAACAAATTAATGGCTAGAACCAAGGTACCACTGTATTTGCTTCATATCAGTTGAACATACATGTTCTCCCACAAAGATATTGTACCTCTTTATATGTTATTTTGAAGTTGAATACATATTGTGATTTGTGTGTGAAGCTTCAGCTGAGTGTAGAGGTTGAGGTGATCTTTTCTCGAGGAACTCTGAGTCCAGAGCAGCAGAAGAGGATCCCACTTAGTCAGAACAGAGAGCAGGAGCACCAAGTGGATGGTGAGTGGCAGATCTGTCCTGACACCTCTCCATGAGAAACGGACTCTGTGTTCATCCTCTGTTTCTTCTACTTTAGCTAAGACGGGGTTGAAGTACAAATATGAAACTAAGTATCGCACAGCCACCGTCATGGAAGAAGACGCCTTGAACCAGCCTACAGCTCAAGGTACCAGAGAGAAAGCTCTTTTGGTTTACTATACTATGACTTGAGGTAACGGATGTTTTTAGACTACTTTTTATGCTATGTTGTTCATTACATTTGTTTAGTTTGTGCATTTTCTTGAACGAAATAAAAGCAGAAACGGTCTAAATCTCTTCGCCACCATTTGTTTGTCAGTGCCATTGGCCAAAATTGCTTCCACATTTACTCCAACATACAAATGGAGTGCTCTGAAAATGTGAGAGAATTGTGCATTTAGTTACCTTTTGCAACTCCTAATTTAATGACATTTTGTAGAACTGAAGGACAAATGGGTTTCAGACACATGCTTTACTTATTAGTTTTCACTGAATAGGGACTGTGGTGGCCTAGTGGTTAAGGTACTGGACTCTGGACCAGAAGGTTGAGGGTTCAAATCCCACCTCTGCCAAGCTGCCACTGTTGGGTCCTTGAGCAAGACCCTTAACCCACAAT
Organism: Ancistrus triradiatus; assembly: GCA_025084515.1. Classification (NCBI taxonomy): domain Eukaryota; kingdom Metazoa; phylum Chordata; class Actinopteri; order Siluriformes; family Loricariidae; genus Ancistrus; species Ancistrus triradiatus. The sequence continues at coordinate 65,687 of JAJAGP010001996.1, forward strand.
TGCTTGGATTGTAAGACTGTATCAATTGTAAGTCGCTCTGGATAAGGGCGTCTGCTAAATGCTGTAAATGTAAATGTAAATGGATTTAGCTTCAGTTCTGTCCTTCAGACTGAATGTTATTCTGTAATGAAAGGCTTGTGTTTTGAAGCTGTATTGATCATGGCAGTATGGTAGAAGGTTGTTTTGTACAAGGAATGTCAGTAACTAAATATAAGACTAAACTAAAGCTCCTGAAGACTTCACTGGGTACTAGGACTTGAACGCTGCAGATTCAAGACTTGAGCTTGCACTCCAGAAACTCGACACTCGACTCAAACTCACATGACGCAACTATTGAATATCTCTGATACATGCTACTATTTTATTTCTGTACATAGTTTGGTTTGACGTCATGTATGAATTGTATGCTGTAACTTGCTAGGCTTTATTATCTTTTTCACACAGAGGCAGATCTTAGCCTGCACAGGCTCAGCGAGAGTGCATGTGGCTCTGTGGTTGTGTATGTCATTCCTGAGACCTCTTCACTTCTACCAGCTGTAAGACACACACACATATCACTTTCTTAAACATTATATGGCCACTGATTTATAGACAGTAACCCAAACATCTCTTACAAAATACTAAGTGGAATACATGACTATACAGTGTGTGTGCGTTTTTTTTTTTGTTTGTTTTTTTTTTAAATTTATTTAACGTCGGTATCAGCATCAGTAACCATTTCAGCGACACACATAAGGTTACAGCTATACACAAGGTTACCTCAAGACTAATCATATATACGCTCAGGATGGGCCAATTTATTGTAACCAATTAACCCAGTGCATGTCTTTGGACTGTGGGAGGAAACCGGAGCAAGCCGGTGTAAACCCACACGGACTCGGGGACATGTAGAAAGGTCCCAGGTCGCTCCACCCAGGGAGTTTCTTGCTGTGAGGTGACAATGCTACCCACCGTGCCTCCAGTGTGTGTGCAAATATATGTATTGCACCCATGTATACAGTATATTACATTGTGGGGACCAAATTTTGGTTAGGGTTAGTGGAAGGTGTAGGTGTAGCATTAATTGGCTGCAGTAACCATTATGTCAATGGGAGGTCCCCACAAAGATAGTGAGACTGTGTGTGTGAGAGGGAGATATGAAGTGGAATTGGCTTTTATTCAACCACAAGACAAAGTTGATGCATCGACATGTTAAAAGGTGGCATGCTAATATAGTTCCACAAGTCACTGAGCTCTTCAGTCAAGTTGTGGTGCAATTTGTGACATGCCTGAATCCACTGGTTAGATGGAGTGTCTGCATACCTTTGGCCATTTAGTGTACAACATGGTTGTAATGTTTCAACATGTCTCCAGTATGTTTTTGATGGGCAGAAATTACAACCATCATTTTCTCTACATTAAGGATGTGAACGTATACGTTGGCCAGTGGCGCACTTCCTTCTTGCGAGCCGCTGCGTTTAAACCGACTGCAAGTCTGAAGGACGTTGTGTCCGTTGTGGAGCCTCAGGTCAAGCAGGTGGTCGAAACCGTGTCCTTCAACCACAAGGATATCTTGGCTGCTCTGAGCGACCGCCTCCGCATCAGGCAAATCAGCAAGGAGAGTCTGGTGGACAGTATGAGAGCAATCAAGTCTAGTCCAGGTCTGATATCGGCTTTGAAACAGTTATGTTCAATGTTTCTGTCTTTCGTGGATGCTGCTTTTGTACCAAATCATGATTGTAATCACCTGTTGACATCACCTGTTTGAAATTATTATTTCGTTTTTTTGTTTTACTTTATTACCAGCCCTAAATTGCCCCCATCCCAACTTTTTTTGGAATGTTTTAGACCTGAAGTGCAAGAATGGATGTTTAATAACAAATATAATGAAGTTGACAAGACCAAACATGAACTATCTCAGGTTCATAGATTCTGAAATTAAATAAAAGTCAAAGAAAATGTAAGGAAAACTGCATTTTCTTTAAATTTACATTTTCTGTAAGGGGACCATTTCTTCATTGCCCATAACTTCTGGTGCTTCTCAGGGTCAAGCAGCGAGAATGTTAACAGCATAGAAAAAAATCATTGATTTTAAAATGAACATTGACGGATTATTAACAAAACAATGTTGACGGCCCTTAACTTTACACCTCGACTTTCTTTCCTGCTTCTGTACAGTGGTGCTTGAAAGTTTGTGAACCCTTTAGAATTTTCTATATTTCTGCATAAAAATGACCTAAAAACAACATCAGATTTTCACACAAGTCCTAAAAGTAGATAAAGAGAACCCAGTTAAACAAATGAGAAAAAAATATTATACTTGGTCACTTATTTATTGAGGAAAATGATCCAGTATTACATATTAGTGAGTGGCAAAAGTATGTGAACCTCTAGGATTAGAAGTTAATTTTAAGGTGACAGTAGTCAGGTGTCTTCAGTCATATTTATGCAGAAATATAGACAATTCTAAAGGGTTCACAAACTTTTCCAGGTACCACTGTATATGCTTGCTTTTTCATTTCTGACTGGTCCTGCTTTCATTACATAATGCAGTACTGTACATTGCATTCTGTCATCCTTTCTTACCATGCTTCTTTGCTCCTTAGGTTATGAAATCACCTTTAGCCTCCTGAACCCTGACCCAAAGTCTCACAGGCTGCACTGGGACATTGAGGGGGCTGTTCATAGCTACATCCAGCCTCTTCTCAACAAACTGAATCCAATAGCAAATTTCTCAGTGGACTCACAGGTTACTCAAAATACATTTTGTGCTGCTCCAGATTCTGATGCTGTTAAAGAATGAATCTGAACCCTTTTATTTAATGTTTCCCCTTATTAGATCTTGTACTATGCAGTGTTGGGGGTCAACCCTCGTTTTGACAACAGTGTGTCTGCGTACACGCTCAGTGCTGACAGCCTGGCGCATTCTTATTCCTCCCCCCGCCTCTAGTGGGTTCCTTTCTCTGCCCCCCTTGTTACCCTGCCCCCTCCTATCTGTCACTCACCGTCCCCCACTTCCTCACAGCTCTCTCCTCCTGCCTACTATTTCTGTTCCGCGTATCCCGCGTTGCGAAAACCCTTTTTATTTAATGTTTCCCCTTATTAGATCTTGTACTATGCAGTGTTGGGGGTCAACCCTCGTTTTGACAACAGTGTGTCTGCGTACACGCTCAGTGCTGACAGCCTGGCGCATGTTATCAATCCTGTGGAGGCCAGACTTGGTGAGGAAAAGATTTTTTTCTATGAAAATATATTCATATATATATTCATTTTTTATACAGTGTTGCTTAAGTTTGTGAAGCTGTATATTTTCTATACATCTGCATCAATATGACCTAAAACAACATCAACATTATAAGACTGTGAACCTCTAGAATTAGCAGTTAATTTGATGGTGGGAGTTAGATCTTTCAATGAATGGGGTGACAGTTAGGTGTGAATGAACACCCTGTTGTATTTAAAGAACTGGGACCTATCAAAGCCTGATCTTCACAACATGATGGGGGAAGTATCTCATGGCATGAACAAAGAAAAATAGTTGTTGATGCTCATCAGGCTGGAAATGCTTAAGAAACCATAGTTTGAATAGTTTAGATTCAACCAATCCATATTCAGACAGATAGACAGTGTGCAAATGGAGGAAATTCAAGATTGTTAAACTTCCAAGTAACCAATAGAAACAGTCCAAGAGTAACTCGTGTAATACACATTGGCCAGTGCTATTGTTTCCACCATCAGGAGAACACTGATCAACAATGGTGTGCATGGCAAGCTTGCAAGGAAAAAAACCTTGCTTTCCAACATAGTACATGAACAAGCCAGGAGGCTATTGACAAAAGTGTTTTTGTATAGATGAGACAAACATTTTGGTTGAAGAGAAAACATTGTCTGGAGAAGGAAAAACACTGCATTCCTGCATAAGAACCTTATCCCTTCTGTGAAGCACGTTGGTGGTAGTATCATGGTTTAGGCCAAGACGGCTTGTACAATAATCACAGTCCCTGCAAGTTATGGAACAATAATTGTGACTTATACTAATAAATTCTGAAGGAAAATGTCAGGACATGAACTGAAACTCAAGAGAATGTAAGTCATGAGGCAAGACAGCAGCCCTAGGTGTAGCTAGTGCTCAGTGAGTGTATATGTGAACACATTCAATTTGATCTGGGTTTTGAACACGTTGTCTTTTCCAGGCTCAAATGCGGCATCTTCGAACCCTGTACTGAACTTCCTCTTATATGTACCTGATGCTCACCATTCTCCACTCTTCATTAGAGACCACAGCAAGAAAGAGGTGCCCTCCGATGCCTTCCACAGTCCCCGCTGGGGGGGCATAATGGTACAGTCTGTTTTAGGGTCTCTGGGTGTATTGGTATGAAGAGTTAATAATGCCATGTATCCTAATAAGCGTCCCAGGGGCTTTTTTGGCACACTGTGATTCTTGTATTAATCCCTGGATGACATATGACTCAAACGTAAGCATGTCCAGGTTCATATTTGCTATTCGGCCTGTGCATAGATTTATTGTTTTGTCTGATCAATGTATAACGTAAATCTAGGCTGCCATGAGGAGGGGCCCGCGGCCGTCCTCGCTACGTGAAACTCGTAACCACACGGCGTTCCAATTCTTTGGGATGAAATTGGCCGACAACTAGTCGTATGGCTAAACGTTTTGCATCGCCCCATGGATAAAGCCGGAGTAGCGGATGGGCTGCCGGACGCTGGTCGGGTTGGCACGGTATGTCGTCACTTCTCTCTTTTGGGCCCACAGGGAAAGTGAAAATTCTAGGTGCGGTTAAAAGGGGCCGATCAGTCCAGCCAACTTAATATCTCATTCCACCGCTCGTCTCCGCGAGTTCCTACTCCTCGCCAGACCCCGCCGTGTTCCTTCCTCCCGCTTGTGAGAGATCGGGGTCTGCGGACATGGTCTCCCCTATCCCCCCCCCTAAACCAATGTGGGCCACCTTCCATTTCTCGGTGAAGCCGTTGCTATGATCCGACGTCTGGACGTCAAGTTCTTCACTGACCGGTGATTCGCCGCAGAGGTCGGCGAAACACTCCCAGTTCTGACTGGGGGGCGTCCGGGGTCTACTCATTACGCAAGGAACATTGCGGTGCACGAAAAATAAGTACTCGGAGAACAATTACAGATGGCTGCGACATTTTTCACGACGCTGGTGTCGCCTGCAGAGAAGAGAAAAGGCATGGGAGGGAAAAGAGCTAGAAAAAACCACACTGGTCCAACTCAACCCTTCCAATGGGCATTGTGTGGTGTTTTCTATAGCTGCCAAACTGTGAAATGATAAACGTGAACGAGACACATGTATGTTGGTGGAAAAACTGCCTCATTGCTCATCTTAAGCATGTTTTATCCCCACTGTACACCATGCCACCACATTAAACATCTTCCCTTAGGCATGCTCAGATCCTACATTATCAACATCTCATTCTTCAGAAATTTCTCCTAGCCATAGTAATAGATTCAATACATGGTAACCATGATGTCTAAATGTTGCTATTCTTCCACTAAAACAGTACATGCTGCAATATGTTGATCATATTTTATCTTTAGGTGATTATAAATGTAAATGACATGTACGGGCCTGAGGTGAAATTTCCTGTGGATCTCGACATTAACATGGCTAAAGTAATGGGTGTCTTCCTGGCACAACTGAGGTCTGTATTTAAACGACTGGTAATGTTTTTTTTTTATTCAGCGTATTCAGTACAAGTTATTGATTTTCGTGTTCCTACAACCTCACACAGGTTTAGTACAGCTGTCTCTGTGTATTTCAGGTTACTGCTGGGAGTGCAGAAGACGCAGCCTCCTCCTGGTTTCATACTACAGAGTGCAGGCCGTGCAGGTCTGACTGACTGGGAGCTGGACCGGCTGATGTGGAGCCGCAGTGTTGAAAACGTGGCCACAGCCACCACTACCATCACCTCGCTTGCCCAGCTCCTCGACCAGATCAGCAACATTGTCATCAATGACAACATCGCTCAGCAGGTGAGGGAAAACAGTCTGTGCCAGTGTTCAGTGTCCTGGATTTTTTGTATTTATGATTATGGGCGAGGGAACACCACTGATACTCATTCTCTTAGTTATTATATTTATTTTAGATATTACATATAAAATTGTCCTATATTCTGTTGTGTTTTTTTTTTTTTTTAATTCTCTATTTTATTATGATCTTCATAATATTGTTTTCTCTTTAATGCATTATAGTTTTTATATTATTATATTTAATTTATGATATTTTCTTTAAATGTGTTATCTCTTAACTTTTTTATTTTGTAATTTAATTTAATTCTTACATACATTATCTAGGTTGGGTACCTTTTAGAGTCTTTGTGCTTCCAAGGTTTCTTATTTAGAAGGTTTAGACCGTTTTTCCATGCCACTGTTGCCCTAGGCTTGTTCAATTAGGGCTAGATATTTGTAAAGCTGCTGTGAGACAGTCCTCCGTTGTAAAAAGCGCAATATAAATAAATTCGACTTGAACATGTGGCATTTAACACTCTACCTTGTTTTACTTGTTTCTTTTTAACAAAGAAATTCCTCACTCCGATGCCTGTACAGACATGTACAGACCCTGTTATTCAAATGTAAAGGGTTCCTGGAACTGGCTTGGATATTCATATAACAGGAGGCCCTTTATCTGTTTTTCTCCTTGGCGAAAATCTCTACTTTGATCTGGTGTTTTCAAAACTCTTCATACACTTAACAGTAAAATTATAACAGAAACATATTACATGTATTATTTAAATAAGCAATAAAAGACTCTAGGTCATGCTTTAATGTCATGATATTGGCATGGGTGTGCTGTGGTCGTAGATCGAAGATCAGAACACCTGTGCCAATATCTCACGTTAAAGCACGCAGTTTATGCCGCAGTTTTCTTATCACCATTTATTGTTAGATTTTGAGATAGGGTACAGAGAAAACGGTTCATCACCCTTCCATGAGGTAAAATGGCTCCATTCTATCTTTACCCCACGGCTATGCCCTTCAGTCATTAAAGTCGAGGAACAGGATTACCAATGACTGTTTATTATACAGACAATAAACACAAATAGATCAATTGCTAAGTTTTGATTCAATAAAAAGAAAGTTTATTTACATTCAGAAAATAAAATGGGTGGGGTTTACAAGGCAAGCTGTTACTAAGATCCGCTATTCTACCAACTGAAGCAAATCGGAGTCAGATCCCGGCGTTATAACGAAAGTATAGGATCCCGTTTGATTAGTGATTATAAATTTGTATGATGAAGTAATGTTCATTTTATCAGTCAGGAATGTAACAGCAGAGCTACAGAGCATCAGCAGCTTTGCTGGGTAAGAGCTGGACTTACAAACAGATAACAAACCTGTCAGATGAATGAACCTCTGATCAGCCGTGGATGGTGTTTAATGAAAGATGCAGTTTAACTCCAGTTTAAGCTGATTTAGTTCCATTTTTGTTGATGGGAATAAAACTGATCTTCAGTGTTGTTGCTCTTCAGTCGAGCTGTGCATCCATTAAGAGTCCAGGACTCTTGAGTCCTGTCTGTCTGTCTCCCTGTCTGTCTCGGTCTTCCCCCCTCTTTTTTTTTTTTTTTTTTTTTTGTATGCAGGTTTAATTTTTTTCTGACACTGATTCCATGACTTTGGTTTCGGTCTCATTGTAGATTGTGGGGATCACTGTGTCAGTAATGCCGGCCTAATACAAAATGACTTTTCAAGCGATTTCACTTTTATTCCCAGTGTTGGAATAAAATCGTGAGAGTCTTGCTATACTTGTGTCATGCCCGCGTCATCTCAATAGTTTGGTGTAAGGTGATTAGCATAGCTGTCTTCAGCCAGTCATTTTCTCACCTTGACATTCCGATAAAAGCAACGAATATTATTATAAATTATCATAAGTCTTAAGTCTTGGCTCACACAAATAGTGACGTGAACATTGTTGACAACCGACAGATGAGCTCCCTACAGCACCAATTATATGTGTATCTGGATGGGACAAGTAAAGGTGATGAAATTTTTTATTTTTTTTATTTTTTTATTTTTTAAAGATACAGTTCAGTAGATTTGGGCTATTTCCTGTTTTGTAAACCATGCAAGTGTACGTAATTTGCTGTAAGGCTGGCATTACTGAGACAGCGATCCCAACAATCTACAATGAGACCAAAACCAAAAGTCATGGAGTCAATGTCAGAAAAAAAAATACATAGAAATACATATGATAACTGATTATTTATCATATGTATGATAAATTATGATTTGTATTCATATAAGCTCTCTGAATCGTAATCGAATACAATCGTGAGGTGCCTAGCGATTTCCACTCCTAGAGATTAAAATACCTCGTTACAGCAGGAAATTGTATATCAGGAGTTTATATATGGTTATATTGTATAGAATTATGGTTTTAACTATACTTACTCACTGATTATCTGTTACAGGTATCCAGTGCAGTCACTTCACTCCAGGCTGCCTTGGCTGAGCTGGAAGCTGGAAATCTGGCCTTTGCTCTACAATACAGTAGGGAAGCAATTCTGGCTTCTGAGAGGGCATTTTTTGACCCGTCCCTTCTGCATCTTTTATACTTTCCTGACGATCAAAAGTTTGCCATCTACATCCCTCTGTTCTTGCCCATGTGTGTACCTATCATGCTCTCGCTGCTGAAGATTGCCAAAGAGGTTAAACAGAAACGTGCAGACAAGCTTGCTAAGAAAGACTGAGAGCCATCATCAGAGTATTTCCTGCTTTGTCTGCATGTGATTTGTTATGTCTATGCACTGAATTGTTTTTACTGTGTATACAAGCACTCTTAATTTGTTGTGAGAATGTGTCCTGATATATTACTTGATGCCTATTTTCTGTTTGAACGTGCCCTTAGCGCTCTCGCTCTCTCTCTCTGTCAACATGGAGCATTTTAATATAAATATAAGGTATTTCTCATCCCTTCAATGTGGTAAGGACTACTTTAGTCACTTCAGTATTCATGTTGCCCGTTTGTACATTGTAATTGATAAGACCATTGTAACTGATCACAAAACAGCGGATATCTTCGAAACAAGGATGCTGAATGAGGTGTCTTGTAGACCAGTGAGCGCATCTTCATACCTTGTGGCCACCAATCGTTTGTTGTCACTGGGAGGTTGGTGAACTTTTATTAAGAGTGAAATCTGTATTAAGCCCTGTCTGTTGGCATCTTCCTCTCTCAGACATGGCCGTTGGGTGTCAGTGTGGCAACCAAGCCAGGCCCAGAGGACAAACTGAGACTTGAGGCAGGTCTCCAGGCGCATGGGTAGGTTTATTTTACCTCCCTTTTGCGGGGCTACTTGAGGTGCGTATGAGAATGTTTAACAGACCAAATAAAATTATTAGGATCCTTCCTCTCTCAATATTTGTTTCTTTATAGTTGTCATATTGGACATTTAGCTAGTAAAGATGATATACCATGGCACTAAAGCTGGTGATCTCCAGTTAATGTTGGTGGGATTTGGCGTGTTCTCCAGATGTGTGAGTACTCCTAAAAACATACCTGTAGGTGGATTGGCTACTTTAAAATGTAGAGTAAACTAAGATGACAAGTTACTGGGCTGAGACCTAGTACAATTACCACATACTGGATCAGCTCATTTCTCAACAAAACACTTTTCTAAGTATGATGTGTTGATGGCTGGTAAGGCATGTTATTTAAACATGAGCACTGGTTTCTCGGATTGACTAGCGTCTTTAAAAATGTGTAATTATTGCAAAAAGATGTACAGTTGTTAAAGTTATGTGAGATGTTTTAAGTTGTACAAATCACTGTCCATGTTTAATTTTGTATAGGATTTATTTTCTTTGAATACTGTGTTTTTTCTTTCAGGACATGATGGTAATAATATTGTTTATTGTTCATATACAGTGGGGACCAAAAGTCTTAAGACCACAAGTGAAAATGCCTCTGTTTTGCAATTTTTTTGAATGAAAAGTTGTATCATTGAAATACATAAATTTCAGAATTTATTGGTATTTGGTTTGTTCCCCCATTTGCAGTACTGACAGCATACACGCAAGCCTTTATTGACCTCATAAGTAATGAACTCCAGTAAAATCAGATGATCCGTGTTATTCCAGCATGATTTCACAATATTCCAAAGAGCAGCTTATGCTGTTGCAAAATGCTTGGCTTTTCTGTCTTCAAGTGCCCCTATAAATGCTCAGTGGGGTTTAGGTTAGGTGGCTGTGGAGGAAAGTCCATAACAGTCAGCACTCCTTGATATTCTTTGGTCTTCAAGTGTTTGTGGTAAAAATTCTGGGTGTGTTTTGGATTATTATATATGTACTGAAAACATTGCATGAAGTTATTCAGTCCTGTTGATGCCAAATGGAGTCAGGCTACAAAATCTGTTGTCATAAAATTTTTTTTTATTGATTTCAGTATTTCTGAATCCATTTGGTATCACTCCATTTAAATGTTTCTGACTGCTGAAAATTTGAAGTACTGGAGTAAGTATTGCACAGAAATCATTTTTTCTTCATTAAAATAAATTCAGGACTGAAAGAGTTAAACTTGCAAAAAATACTAAGGAGAAGCATTTTTACTAGAGTTGTGAGACATTTGGCCCCACAGTATGTAGGTGTGAGTGAATTAAAAAAATGTACATTTTGAACATGATGTTATGTATTATTATTATTTTACTTATTTTTGTGGTGGTGTTGTGGCAGATTTATTGTCTCAAACATACTACATCCTAAAGCTTTTGGAGGGTCAATGCAGTTTATCATAAACTGCAATAGAAGGTGCTTAAAATTTTATATTTTCAGATTTAATTATGAGATTATTTACAAGGGGCATCTAAACTGAAGAGGTCGTGCCAATATTTTATCAGAACCCCATTGTAAACACTGAATTATAAATGACTGTGATAGGGTTGAATGTGACAATAGATCACATTTGAAAAGGGTGATTTGCATAATGGATATGCAGCTGATAAATCTGCAGCAACTGTGTGATGCTATCATAATAATTACCAAAGTCTCTGAGGATTGTTCCAGCACCTTGTTGAATATATGCCATGAAATATTAAGGCAGTTCTAAAGGCATCAGGGAGTCCTGGTACTGGCAAAAGTGGCTGGTCAGTGTATGTATGGCTTTACCACTGTTAGAATACTTCATATCCTGCACCAACGTTTATGGATAGTTTTTCCTCCTTTTCATGTGGTGCACATTAAAGACACATAAATTAACATGATATCGATATTTTATGAGAGGATTGAGACGTGAAAAAATGGCTGAATCGGTGTATCGATCCGCCCATCCGTTTTGGGAGTAGGGGGAAGACGCTGAGGCGCCATCTTGAAGAGTCGTGTTTTGTTTTGTCTCTTGTTCAGAAGCCTCGCCTTCCTTGGGTAAGTGATTTAATTGTGTTCATTTGTTACACAGTAGCACATACTAACAATTTGTGTACGCGTTTTAATAGTAAATGTATCATTTATTCACCGAAGAACCATGTCTAGCGGTGGCGTAATTCGAGGTCCTGCGGGGAACAACGACTGCCGGATCTATGTAGGGAATTTACCTCCTGATATTCGCACTAAGGACGTGGAGGACGTGTTTTATAAATACGGAGCCATTCGTGATATCGACCTGAAGAATCGCAGAGGAGGACCACCTTTCGCTTTCGTCGAATTCGAGGATCCCAGGTACAAAAACTACAAAGTTTCCGCTTGCTAGTGTGCTAGTATAAGTAAAAGGCTAATCTAGATTAGCCCAGCTCTGCACAACAGGACGGTTTATCGTACTTTTGGTTATGCATTGTGGGTAAACATGAAAATGATTTGTTATAGCATTAGGTGCATAATAAGTAATGTTTTAAAAATGTTTTGAACCAACAAACTTGTATTTGGTGTGGTTTGCTTATAAGAAAAGAGCGGGAAGGTCATTGCCCGTTAATGATAAATGGATTAACTTGGTGCCACATTGCATTGCCTCATTGCTTTAAATATTATTGCATCATTTTTGTTTAGGTCGATTTACTCAGGCATGCAGCTATCAAAATCAGGGACGTTTTACCTCATAATTTCCTTTAGTTCATTTATTGTAATTAGCAGTTAAATAAGCTTGTATTTGATGTTGTTTTATTAACGTTTTGGAAGGGCATTTAAAGTGATTTATAAAGTGATAATTGTAGGAATCGTAGGAATTTGCACCATAATTATTCATTTCAATAATGTATTAGCATATACAGCTGTGAAATGTTATGAGCTTTTAATAGTCATTCGTTTCATTCACTTATTTCCAGACAGCCAAGAGGCCATTGGCAACTTTCAAAGACTTTATTTACTTCTTGGATTTCTTAGTATGTGTATGTGACGACAATCTCGCAAGCAGCATACAAAGCTGGCCTGTATTCCAGGGTGGCAAGAAATAAATCTTTTCTGGAAATAAAATACTACACTGAGTTGTGGTGTCGCACTTCTGATGTCACGTGGCAAAAGGTTTTATGGTCAGATGAGACCAAGATGAACCGGATGAACTGTTGAGAAAACACCACCCAAAATAGGCCATACCCGCTGTGAGGCATGGTGGTGTCAGTGTTATCTGTGAGGGTATCTTTGCGAATTATTTTAGATTAAAAAGCAAAATGTGGTGCCATGTACACCAAATTTCATGAAGACAACTTGAAGCCCTCTGATAGACAGCTGAAGATGGGCAGGAATTTCATGTTCCAGGATCACAGTGATCCTATACACAACCCTAATTGGATTAAGGATAGGAAGGTGAAACTTAGTGGCTTAATGGGGTAGAATTAAATTGCGGGCAAGACATTTGTCACTATTAAAGAATGGTGAAGGTGAGAATCGAGGTTGGTGACTTTTGAGGGAAAATGCGTGGAGGGAAATCCGTCCTGCCATCACAGGTGGCGAGAGATGAGTTTGGCAAGATAACGAGGTTAGACTGTATATCAATTCCTGAGAAATATAACGGTGAATAAATGTGCAAAGAGCAGAATCAGTCACAGTCCACAGCTGTTGCTAAAAATTTTATTTTTTTCTGTGATGTAGAGATGCAGAGGATGCTGTGTATGGACGAGATGGCTATGACTACGACGGCTATCGTTTGCGAGTGGAGTTTCCTAGGAGTGGCCGCGGTGGGGGAAGAGGTGGAGGAGGAGGAGGTGGTGGAGCTGGAGCCCCCAGAGGCAGATATGGCCCTCCTTCCAGACGTTCTGAGTACAGGGTCGTAGTGTCAGGTTGGTGGCATTACTGATCTGTGTCCAGTATATCCTGTGTCAAAATATTTTTGTTGAAGTGTTTTATAGGCTCCTCTCTCCTGTGTGAGACAATATATTTTCTAACACGGGTGTGAGTGGGCACCCTGTTTTATTTAAAGAACAGGAATCTATCAGTCTGATCTACACAGCTCATGTTTGTGGAATTGTACCATGGCACACACAAAGGAGATTTCTCAGGACCTCAGAATAGGAGTTGTTGATGCTCATAAGGCTAATGTACTTGAACCAGTGGTACTCTCCTGAGGAGAGGTCATCCAACAAATCTCAGTCCAAGTGCAAGGCATGTAATAGTCTGCAATGTCACAAAGGATCCCAGGGTAACTTCTAAGCAACTCAAGTCCTCTCTCACATTTTCTAATGCTAATGTTCTTGAGAAAACTGAACACCAGGTTTGCAATGAGAATGGTACTGCTCTGGCATCTGGGCCGAGATGGCTTACCATTTATAATGGCAAAAATGAATTATCCAAAATTCTAGATGAGAGAGGTCTGTAATTTTCATCATAGGTACACTTCAACTATGAGAGATAAAATGAGACAAAAAAATCCAAGAAGTCACATTGTACGATTTTTAAAGAATTTAATTGTAAATTATGGTGGAAAATAAGTATTTGGTCAATAAAAGTTCAACTCAATATTTTGTAAAATAACCTTTGTTGACAATGACAGAGGTCAAATGTTTCCTGTAAGTCTTCACCAGGTTTGCACACACTGTAGCTGGTATTTTGGCCCATTCCTCCATGCAGATCTCCTCTAGAGCAGTGATGTTTTGGGGCAACACGGACTTTCAACTCCCTCCACAAATGTTCTATGGGGCTGAGGTCTGGAGACTGGCTAGGCCACTCCAGGAGCTTGAAATGCTTTTTTCCGGAGCCACTCCTTCATTGCTTGAGCGTTGTGTTTGGGATCATTGTCATGCTGGAAGACCCAGGCACGTTCCCATCTTCAATGCATCTTACTGATGGAAGGAGGTTTTGGCTTAAAATCTCACAATACATGTCCCTGTTCATTCTTCCCTTAAAAACGGATCAGTCGTCTTGTCCCCTTGCAAGAAAAACAGCCCCAAAGCAGGGAGCCGGGACAAATCCCCCCCGGCAGCGTAGGCGAAACACAAAAAGGAGGAAACCAGGAGGGAGCGCGGGGGACCGGGGTCTGTCGCGGGTGCGTATACGGTAGGATTCCTGAACACATCTTCTCTCGCTCTTCCCTTTGTTTTCTCTCATGTCCTCTCACCCCCTCTCCCCCTTTATTCTCCATATCCCTCTACCCTCGCCTTCCGTTCTCCAGTTCGCGTGGAAGTGATGAAAAATAACAACATTCTTCTTCCTCCAAACCACGATGACGTTGGAGTTTTTACAAGCTGTTCTATCGATAGCTTCGGACAGCTCTCTTGGTCTTGTCCATTGGTGAGTTTGGAAGGTCTGACTGTGTGAGGCTGTGGACAGTGTCTTTTATACAGATAAACGAGGTCAAATAGGTTCCCCCCATTAATACAGGTGGTCAACGAGTGGAGGACCAGAAAGAGGCTTCCCAAAGAATAAGTTACAGGTCTGTGTGAGAGCCAGAAAAATCTTGCTTGTTTGTGGGTGACCAAATACTATTTTCCCCATGATTTACAATTAAAATCTTTTTAAAAATCCTCTACAATGTGATTTCCTGGCATGATTTCTTTTCTATTTTGTCTCTCATAGTTGAAGTGTACCTATGATGAAAATTACCCAGACCTCTCATCTTCTTTTCAAGTAGGAGACCCGTCCCCAATCAATGTCTGAATAAATTCCTAAGCACACCTTTCATTAAATAATGGCTTATTTTAAAGAAGAGTCAAAGATAACTGTTCATACAACGCCTGAGTCCCAGTCAAAGTCCTGACCCTAATCCCTTAGAAATGTTGTGGAAGGAACTCGAAAATGAACCCAGGATTTATTAAAAAAACTCTCAAACACAGAGTGCAAAGTGTTCTTGTTGGATGGAGGAATGGGCTAAAAGTCATCCAGGCCAATGCAAAACAATGTGCAATGTTACACAGAGATCAACAGTTACCAAGAAAAACATTGAGTTGTACTTTATTTGACCCACAGCCAGAATACAGAAAGCGAAGGTTCACTATTTATTTTTTTTATTTTTTTTTTTTTGTAAATGTAATGGTGGATAATTTTCCTTGGTTTAGGTCAAGTTTAGTATTTTCATGCCACCCACAGCCTGTTCAAAATCATTGGACGTTTTATTTATGGGTAAGTAAGTTACTTTGTTGGCATACTGTGTATTTTGTGTTTGCTGTTAATGGAAAGACATGATTATGTTTTGGGGCATCCATTCATATTTGTGGAGGAACTGTTAGAAAAATTCTAAGGGGATCATTCAAACTTTCAAGCACTGCTTGGCATCATAATGGATTGGGAATTTGGTACAAATACTAACACTAATCCAGACCATTTTATAGGCCTTCCTTTTAACATGTTCTACTGTTTTTGGTGCTCATTTGTGCTGGTGATTGCAGAAGAAGCCCCGCCAGCGGGACCAACTTCAGATTTGTTAGAAAGAACCTTTTTGCAGGAGCGGGGGTCACTAAACTGGACTTTGATGTTACTTTAGCAAAGTTTAACAGCTCTCCTGTAATAACTGCAGTGTTTCAAGATGAATAAAAAGTTTGCATTTGTGTAATGCAGAGGAAGATTCAGTTGTGTTTGCTTGGGCTGGTGCAAGCCTGGCGGCGACTGTCTGTAATAAAGCGGCCTGTGCCATCAGTGCACTGCCAGACGGGATTTTGGCGTGTCTGAGGGAAAAGAAGATGGCTGGCTGGGGACTCATCCCTGGTGCTGTAGCAATCCCTGTCAGCCCTGGTAAATCCCCAAAAATCTGTTGATCAGCATTAATCATGAATATCTTGTAAAACCCCCACCTGTTTGGTTACTTCAATGTGCAGCTTGCAGACTCTAAACCTTTTCCAAATTGGTGTTAAAATGTACCTGTTTGTGCACAGGACTCCCACCTAGCCGGAAGCGCGCAGCAGCAGGACCTGAAGGGGATCACATGCGTGAAGCAGGTGTGCCAGCGAGACGGTGACTGTATGTTACGCTGATGCCTTTTCCCAGACTGTTTTGGCACCGGTTGTTGTGGAGTTTGTGGCAAAGAAAAAGACAGGACCTACGCTGTGCGAAAGCTGGATTACACAATTAGAACCTACGATGGCGAAAGCGCGATATAACCTAAGTTCGCTCCCATGAGGTACGTTTGAGTCTCTAAATAGGAACCGCCATTGGCCAAGGACAAAACAGGACAGGGCCATAGCTTCTTAAGGCTTGGGTTTGTGTGTCAAGGTAAGGGGTTAAGAAGAAGAAACCCATGGTGGAGCCACATGGACTAGGAGGATCAAGGAATGGCTTTTATGATGCTCATTTTGAATGTTAAGTGATTTTTGATGTTGGGCTGTGCATGCGGACACACAGAAATTGTCAGCTGTGTGTGTTTATTTATTTATTTATTTATAATTTTATTTATTAACTTCACTAATGCTTCCTATACAAAAAAACACCTTTTGTAGTTTTTGTATGTATGTACAAATGACCTTTGTCTTAGCACTGGTAATTAGCTCCAAGGTTGAAACTAACTTTTCTTACAGGCTGGACTAGTGGTACAGAGCCACTCCAGAGTTTGTGCAGTTTTTTTGTTTGCTTATCCTTGTTAGAAAGTGAATGTTGTTGTGTCCCAGGGATGTTTGACCGACCGCTTACTCCGTGTACAGGTGGCAGAGATCAACCGCCACACAAACAAAAGGTGGACGGTTACCCCGCAGTCCGAAGATAAGCTATGGGAAACGCTCACGCTCTCGTAGCAGCACAAGCAGGAGACGCACAGCCGGAAGCAAACCCCAGCCGTAGTCGCAGCTACTCTCCACCGTCGCAGCCGAGGATCTCCACGTTACTCACCCACGTCATAGTCGTTCTCGCCTCCCGCACCTCCTAAACCACCCACAAAACAGCACAAGACAACTTATCCAACCACACACTCCTGTCGACGCCTCTATGCTGGACCCACTGTTGCATCACTTCATTGGCCTCTGATGGCACGAATTATCTCATTTGCCTCAGTTCACTTTGGTTTGCGGTCAAATTTCCCCCTCGACTATTCTTATTATTTTCTTTTTCCTTTTTAAGTCATTCGGCTAATAAGATTGAAGTTCTACATGGATGGTCTCTTGTCTTCCTCTTCCCCCATCTTAAAACCCTTCCTAGTGTTCTGTCCCCCTTTATCCTATCTGCCATCCTTGTCTTTTTTGTTCTCCATCCATATTTTAAACGTAGTCTGATACCCCGTTGTCCATACATATGCTAGACAAGAACAGAGATGTTAAAATGCTATAATGTCTCAATTGATCTCTGTTTTGTTCCTAATGGGGTTCGGGCTGGGGAAAGTTGGGTTTTAAGTTTACTGGTTAGGATTTTCGTTGCAAAACTGTTCTGTTTTTACCTTTTCATGTGTCTTTCTGTAGACAACAGAGGAGCAGGATAAAAGAATGCTTTGGAATAAAGGATAATCAAGGACAGTTCATTCATATTAGGATAAAGCGTTTTTGGAGGAGGAGGAGCAGGAATTTCAATTTTGGCAATGGTATGATGACCAGCATCTTTAGTTCCATTTAAATTGCAGGATGTTTTTCCTTAGCCCTTGAGTGATCTATATTTCTTTGTGAAGTAACACATTGCTTTTTGCCATTTCCCTTTATAGTCCCCCTTTTCTCTTTATTTGACCTCTTCTTTGGCATTTGCTGCCAAGCATGCATGTGTTCTTTTTTCTGAATATCACCATGCTTTTGCATATACCAGGGCAGCTTTTAAACATCTTTTGCTTATCCCAAATTCAAAACATTTGTCATCTGAACTGGACCTGGACTGTGCCATTATAGATCAACTACACAAACATCTCAGTAGATACTGGTGGAGCAAGGTTTGCTTTTATGCAGTTGTACCAATGTAAATTGCATATACATTAAGGAAATGTTTTTTGTGTGATATTAGCATAGTGTAATGTTAGTTTTTGGAGCATATTCTTATCGTTTACAATTTGAACAACAACGACAACGAAAGTACCGCTTCTATAATCATCTTAAAAGCATTTGATATAGCTGTGATTCTAACTTGTTGCCTCCCTCTTTTTGATTTTGCTGGTATTCAAAGGTTTGGATTGGAGGAGGGCTCACTGTTTCCCGATCCTTGGAGCCGGATCATTGGATCAGTTCAGGATCAGGAGCAGGATTAGGATTAGGATAAGGATGGATACATACATGGAGCGGAATCAGTTTACCGGGAGCGGGAACCATAGGAGAGGATCCCAACCCCAAACCGCACCATCATCAAACCGCAGTTAATGGATATAACATAAAGCGGAAACTTTGCAATTGGCTTTTCTAGAACCAAATTTAATTTTTCTTTTTGCTTTTGCGGAGACAGACTTGATGTGCACTTTGAAGGGATCCTGCCGTTGTTTTCTTTTTCCCCCCCTTTTGAGCGAGCGTTTTGGTATAAAGTGGAGCAGAGCCAGGAACCGGGAGGCCGGATCATTTGCTTTGGATGGAATCCACATGAGGAGCTTGGTAAATAGAGGGATTAGGGTTTGGGAAGGGTGGGAAGGGTGGGCTGGGTGGATTATTTTGAGGGGATTTTGTAGTTTATTTAGGAATTTAAATATACAGAGCTGCTGCATTTTTAGACATTTGTTGTGTTGAAGTTGATGGGTATTTCTCAATTGGCTACTTCCAAGTTCAAATTTGTAGTGTTTGTTTTTCTCTTCCTTTGAATAAATTTTGAAAGTCCAGCATGTGTGTGGTGTTTTATTTATGTAATTACACACACACACACACACACACACACTGATTACTGCTTTTTCATTGATTTAGTATTACCATTGTTTACCACTTTTGTAGCCCTGGTGTCAGGGGATTGCTTAGTCTGCAATGGCCCCATCCACCAATGTTCATGTCCCACTAAATCTTTCTGATTTAGCCTAGTTAGAGCAAAATATGCACAAAACCTAAGACATATTACAAAAAAATCTGTTAAAATTTATTTCTAAGAGTTAGAAACGAGTTAAGGATGTCTGTCACAGTGACATGTCACATTCAAGCATTATTGAGGCAAGTGAAGCAGCGAGTTGCGCATAAACAGGATCTGGAATCCTGTCCCCCTTACCTCCCTGTCACATAAATATGCTGACCCCTACCTCAAGGCCCCCTCCTTTTGGTTTTCGGATTGCTTACTCATTGTTTAAGCTCTGCACCTTTGTACTACAGTACTTAAGTAAGGTTGAACAGTGATTGTGCATAAGAGTTTAAGTCAAGGTTGACAATCATGGTGAATGCATGAGAGAATAGAGGCGATATTTATAACTTTCTATATTAGGAATCATTCCTATTTATTGCTAAAGCTAGGAGAATGGTATCAAATATTGGTGCAGAATTGCATGTAAAATGATTCCTCACCTCATGAATGATAGATGAATATGAAACTGCTTCCTCTGACAACAGACTGTATTCAGTCTGCAGTGGTGTGCAGTACTGTATCTGATGTGTGCAAAATATACAGTATTTATAATGGGTTGCAATGTTTGAGAACCTAGTTTTCAATCCTGTGTGCTATGCTATACTGAAGTTTTATTCTACTTGTTTTCAACTTGCCTTGATATATGTACTGTAGGTCAATTACTATACATTAGTCAGTGACTAATGTACACTATATGGACAAAAGTATACATATACGTTACACCTAGGCATTAAATAAAGCCATAGGCACTACTATGTAGTTGATACAATCTCGTTACAATCAGGGCAGGTCAGATTTATTTATATAGCGCTTTTTACAAGGGAGCATTGTCATTGTATCAAAGCAACTTTACAAGTTTAGATTACCTCCTAATAACTACGTCCAATCCCAAATTGAGCAAGCTTAGGGCGACAGACAGTGGCAAAGGAAAAACTCCCTAGTTCTAGGAAGAAACCTTGGGAGGACCAAGACTCAAAAAAGGGACCAAACCTCCTGGGCGGCGTAGATGATATAAATCTAAGAGGGAAACTAAAGTCATGGGTCAAAGTTTGAATAAAAAATGTGAAGAGTATGCACATCGACATTAAGTGGCCCGGGTGATGATGGGGCTGGAGCTGATGAACGGAAGCAGCTTGAGTGGAGCTCCAGCAAGATGAACACTCATGTGCAACTGCCGGAACACAGCTCGGAGAGAAAACAGGAAAATGTAATTAGTTATTGATTTAAGAGCACAGTGTCTATTAACAATCACTGATGCCAAGTGTAGCATGAGACCCTGGCAGCATTAGCTATAGCAGCATAGCTAGAAAGAGGAGGAGACTGGTAGGAAACACAGCCAAGAGGGATCACATGAGACATTGGCAACCCCAACGTCTCTGATCACCATAAGACTCTTTGACTATGAACCCCCAGCTCTGCCCTTATTCTAAGGCAAGGATGCACGAGTCAAGATCACGAGGACCGAAAGCCCAGTTCAGCCAGACCGCCCACCTCGACACTCCCGGCTAACGGACAAGGCAGGCAGGGACCAGACATGACTCCAGACTCCGGCCCCAGTCTTGCCTTTTTTTAGGATGCTTGTTCCTCATCCAGCTTTATAACCTTTATTACACAGCTGCATTTGTTTCAGTTAATCAGTTTAAGATCAATCTGCACTTAGTCATTGGTCAGTAGCACCTAGTGTGTTAGAGTTGGAAAAAAAAAAAACGTTTTAGGCACAGAACAATTTTACAGAATCTGTGCTTAGTCTTCTGAAAAAAATTACTCAGTGTTATTTTTCTATGTTGTAAAGAAACATAAAAATGTGATCACTGTTGTTGAGATTTGAAGAAAACTTGGTGGGGAAGTAATGATGATATATGTAAGGGAGAAGGAGGATACAGGTTCCATAGTGATATCATGGACATCCTCATACAGATGTTGTCCGCAGTGGACCTGTAGATCATGCACACTCATTGGTTGCCGAAGCTGGTGTCCCAGCTGGACCCATAAATGTTCGATTGGCAATAAATATTGCAGAGACATTCCTGGGAAAAACCTTGCTGTTGTTTCGGCGGAGCATTATTACTGCTGACAAATGCCATGTGGAAGCCCTGTCATTAGAGGACAACCCGTGGCCACAGGAGTTGTTAGTGTCGCTCATGACCAACTACTAGGAGTGACCGACTTATCACAAGACCGTGGTGGAAAGTGTCTCTCCATAGCAGTAGGGATATGGTTCCAGTCCATAGCTGTCCAGCTTTCCTCATTAACGAGGACCACTGCAAATGAAGGCGATGGGGTCTGGCTGTCAATTTGGCAGGACATGTAACGTGGGACTGTGGTAGCCTAGTGGGTAAGGGGGTCTGGATATGGACCAGAAGGTCCAGGGTTCAAAATCCCACCTCTGCTAAGTGCCAATGTTGGGTCCAGAGCAAGACCCTAACCCACAATGCTTGGATTGTAAGATTGTAACAATTGTAAGTCGCTCTGGATAAGGGCGTCTGACTAAAATGCTGTCAAATGCCAGGACATGTAATGGGTTACTGTTTACAACAAACATTAGTTTTTGTTAAGTGGACCTGGAAATGGGAAATTGGTCCACAAAGAGAAGATGTTTGGATGGTGGACAATGAAACTGGGAGCTGCTTTGTGCTTGTCGGCGGATCAAAACAATCCTCTCTACTGGTGGCGTCCAGGAGCCTGTTCACCTTGAGTGCGTTGCCCTCACATAGCCACTGCTCCCAACACCTAAAAGCTGTCAGAACGGCCTAGCAAGCTGGGACATGTATTAAATTGAACATTCATAGTTAAATTGTTTAAAATAATCTATTCTTCGAATTTTATATATACATATACATGGGGCAAAAAACAGTATTTATTCAGTCACTGATTGTGCAAGTTCTCTGACTTAGAAAGATGAGCGAGGGTTTGGTCATTTTCATCATAGGTACACTTCAAACTATGAGAGACAAAATGATTTTTAAATAATTTAATTATAAAATGATGGTGAAAAATAAGTATTTGCTCAATACATTTGGTTTCAACTCAATACTTTGTAACATAACCTTTGTTGGCAACAACAGAGGTCAAAGGTTTCCTGTAAGTCTTCACCAGGTTGGCACACACACTGTAGCCTGGTTATGTTGGTGCCCATTCCCTCCATGCAGACTCTCCTCTAGAGCAGTGATGTTTTTGGGCAAACACGGACTTTCAACTCCCCCACCAAATTTTCTATGGGGGTTGAGGTCTGGAGGACTGGCTAGGCCACTCCGGACCTTGAAATGCTTTTTACGGAGCCACTCCTTCGTTGCCCTAGCGGTTGTGTTGGGATCACTGTCACACTGTGTGTTCTTCTTCTTCTTTCGGCTTCTCCTTTTATCAGGGGTCACCACAGCGAGCGAAACGTAAACGTTTCCACCTCACCCTGTCCTCCACATCCTCTACTCTCACCCCAACGGCCTGCATATCTTCATTTACCACAACCATATAACTTCTCTTTGGTCTTTCTCTTCCGTCTCTTGCCTGGCAGCTCATGTCCAAACATCCTCCTACCAATATATATCACTATCCCTCCTCTGCAACATGTCCAAAACCATTCTTAGTCTTCCCTCTCGATTTTGTCTCCCAATTTTCCAACCTCTGATGATCTCATTCCTAATCCTGTCCACCCTAGACACTCTAAAGAGAACCTCAAATCTTAAGTTCTGCCACCTCCAGCTCTGCTTCCTGTTCTCTTTGCCAGTGCCACTGTCTCTAAACCCATACAAACAAGGCTGGTCTCACTACTCTCTTATAAATCTTTCCTTTCACTTTTGCTGCGACCCTCTGTGCCATTAATACAAGGTAACGAGTGGAGGACAGATGAACAGATGCATGTCTGTGAGAGCCAGGAAATCTTGCTTGTTTGTGGGTGAACCACACAATTCTTTAAAAAATCCTACAATGTGATTTCTGGATTTTTCTTTTTCTCATTTGTCTCTCAGTCGGAAGTGTACCTATGATGAAAAAATTACAGACCTCTCTCATCTTTCAAGTAGGGAAATTGTACAGGTCAATGGCTGACTAAATTACTTTTTTTGCCCCAGTATGTATTATATATATATACAATCGTAGCGTATTAAAGTAATTCAGTGAGAGCTGAATGACAAAGCAAACAGATGGAACGAAGCAAGGGAAGATGCAATGCTTCCCGGCGCTCCCAGTGCATTGTGGGAGGAAATAAAACGCAGGCAGTATGTGCTAGTGGAAAACGCTTGGAATATGCGAGAACGGGATGAGCTGTAGCCAATCAGAGAGTCGTTGCAGTGCAGTGGGTGGGGCTCGGCGGGTTTTTTTTTCCCGACGCGCATTTGACTGTGTAGGGAGCGTATGCACCGCGTGGACACTGAAGAGAGTAGCAGATAGTGTGTTTAACGGGGTTGAGACGGTCTCAAATAATCCTGACTAAAACACGGCACTGGTGCAAAACTAACACAACAGGGTGAGTAAGGTGTCTTGTCTAAACGGTGTGTGTGGTTGTCATGGTTCATAAGAGTTCCTATGGGGCTGATAAGTTTATTTCAGAAGTAGCTTCATGCCGTTTAAAGAATTATGAAATGCAAGTACGACATGAAATGGCAGCCGCGGGTTGTAGTTTATGTGCGATATTAAAGATGTTAGCATATAAGAACATGCATGCACACAATTGTTAATTTACCAGTCCGTTTATGCGAACTCGCGATGATTTCTACGCGGAAAAGGTGTGTGTGTGTGTGTGTGTGTGTGTGTGTGTGTGTGTGTGTGTGTGTGCGTGTGTGTGTGCGTGTGTGTGTGCGTGTGTGTGTGCGTGTGTGTGTGCGCGTGTGTGTGCGCGTGTGTGTGCGCGTGTGTGTGCGCGTGTGTGTGCGCGTGTGTGTGCGCGTGTGTGTGCGCGTGTGTGTGCGCGCTCAACTATAAAACCAGCTCATGCAGTAAACATAAATCGACTCCAAAACATTTCTAAGGCCTTCATTTTGATTTTCACCTAGTGAAGATGCCTAACGATTGACACCAATTGGCAAGGCTATGTTTGTTTTATCATTATTAAGACCCTGTTCTTGCAATATTTCTAAATCTGTTTGACTCTTCAAATATTCCAATGTATTTAAAAGCTGGGTTAAAACAATTTCAAATTTTTTTTTGAAGGGTTAATTTTCATCATTCTGCCTATGACCACAGAACCACAGAAGTGACCATGCAGATACCGTTTATAATTATTATTTTTTAATTACTTTGCCCATGTTTTTTCTTGTCTAATACTACAATACATGTTGGTATGTAGCACCCAAATTTTAGAAATTCAAATCCTCTTCTACCCAAAGGTATGGCCTGGTTGGTGGTGGTGTTATTAGAAAGCGTTTTAGAGCTCTTTGTATTTTAACTGTACTTTAAATTCTGGAAAGAAACAAGGTTAAAATTGATCAGGCTGATTTATATTTAGGCTGATACATTTTCAGTCTTGTTACCTGGGTGTAGTAGGATTGTGGTAGCCTAGCGGTTAAGGTACTGGACTATAGACCAGAAGGTCCAGGGTTCAAATCCCACCTCTGCCAAGCTGCCACTGTTGGGTCCTTGAGCAAGACCCTTAACCCACAATTGCTTGGATTGTAAGATTGTATCAATTATAAGTTGCTCTGGATAAGGGCGTCTGCTAAATGCTGTAAATGTAAATGTAAAGTATTTAAATGGTCTTTCATTCAAGACATTTTTAATGAGTCACATTTCAGTTTTCTGGAACTGAAACTCTGCTAAAGTGGACATTTTTTATTTGTCTTTCTTGTTTTGGATATTGGAAGACCCATTTCACGGCCTTGTAACTCAGTTTCATAATTTTGGAAGTAGTTTGTCCTTGTCTGCTTTATGCTGCTTTATTGCCATTGTTTTTAGAACTGGTGAACCAGTAAACTTCTAGTACCATGAGAAAACTGGCTGTCTGAAGGTATTTGTTCCTAGCAGCAAACCACATAAAATGTTTTAAGTTTTACCAGACCTTACAACTGTCATGGTTTTAGACCCTGTGTGGACATGAGCTGCTTCCAGGACTAATGCCACAGTAGATGTATTATGTTACAGCAGCATAAACGTTTTACTAATTGATGTTTTGTGTTTAATGACTAACTGTTTACTGTAGCCAAATGAGTCATATCACACTTTCCCTAATAGTCATTCTGCTTCACTTGTGCTGACAAGTAAGTTTGAGTATTGGTTTCATATAAACAGGGTTCAATATATTCAGTGGACAGATTTTGGCAACTTAGATTGGATGGTTGTAACCCTCTTTAATGCCATTTAAACATTAGTAAATAAAGCTTAATGTCACAGATTCACCAATTTTGACTAACTATGTACTGTTACTTGAAAGTGTACATTTGGGTGGGCAGTTATTGCCACATGGTGAAGATGGGTAAAAAGGTAATCTGTGTCTTTGTGGTTAACTTTGCGTAATCTCGCATTTAAAATGGGATCTAGCCTTTTTAATAGGAGAAACCTTATCAAAATATTTGAACCAAACTACATTGTATTTGATGCTTTGTGCAGCCTCACCTACATAACAGCATTAAGTGTTCCCGCTATAATGCTTGATGTGATTGCAGATTACAGAACCTGGAATCTGAGACACTTTTCAATACAGCGCTTCTCAGGATCCCCCAGAGTTTTCTCTTTTTACAGCTCTGGTTGTTTTGAACTTCTTAATCATTACCCTAGTGCTCAGGTGGCACAGTGGCGATTTGCTATACAAGTGCCTTCAGTCTGGTATCACACAGACACGCGTGTGGTCTTGATTGATCCTAATTTTACATTTGCCAACTTTACATTGAGCCTAGTTTACATTACATGCTCGTCTGTGCCGTGTGAGTTCCAAGATAGGGGCTCTTTACTTTTAAGTTTGAGTGCTGCTTGGAGTTTTGCATAATTTGAGCACTCTGCAGACTGACATTTCAGCTGACATTTTTCATAATCTAAATAATTTTGAAGAAAATTGTTAATATTTCATCAATAAATAAGGAGCCATGTTAGTTTGTGTAACAGTTGTGCAGTTTGTCAACTACTAAACTACTCTAACTTTAGTACATTGCTTTACCTGAAGAGTAGGAAGGGATAATTGGTTATGCCACAGTTTACTGAAAGATGAATGCTGCACTTCTTTCCCTGAAGACTTGAATGCTTCCAGTCGAACCCCACTAGCCAATTTTCCGTTATCTCAAATTCCACTGTAATTTAAGGTAACATCTTAATGAGGTATTTCTTAAAAATATCTAGCGAGACATTCTCTGTGTGAGCTTGCAAGTCACATTTGACCAGAATATGATCCCATATTGCACTGATATGAAAGTAGGCATGTTTGGAAATGGCTGCATTGGGGTTTGAAACAGAGTTCCGTTTCAGTCCTACATATCCTGGTCAGTCATGTTGAGGGTCTGGAGCCTAACCCAGAATTCAGCTGTGCCATTCTGGTGACGAGAGGATATGTAGTGTAAATGAGCCCACTGGCTTAGCCATCTTTCATACACACATTACTGGCAACCCCTTTTGTCCACTAACCAAACATTATTTATTGTAGAACACAGTTTTGGGCCTGTCCTGTAATTCATAAATGATCAGCTGTACCTTCGTACTGTGCTGGTGTTATTTGCATGCAAAGGACATGTGTATTTAGTGACAGCCCTCTTACAGCCCACAGTATGGCCTACGTGACCCAGCTGGATTACTTTGGTAATGGGAAAAGGGAAAATGGCCTTGTGCTGCCCACTGAATACTTTGCTTAAATGTGATGGCTGTGTCTCTCTGAAAGCGTTGTTTGGCTGAGCATAAGTGCATCGAGTGTATGGCACTGACATGTTTGCCCCCACCTATATCAGCTACGTCGATGCCTTTTTTGTCAAAGAAACCTGTTCTACTCAGACTGGGTTATTGATGGCTCTCCTGGGCTGAACACAGGAAAGTCTCAGACTCTTGATTGAGGTGGCCTCCTTTTTGGAAAATCATAATTGTCCGTTTCTTTTTTTGGTACCTGCACTAGTTTCTTAAATAGGAAGGTAGATGACCGTGTAAACTCATGTTTTATTGGCAACCTAAAAGTACTACAACATTTTAAAATGATGCCTAAAACAACAAACATAACCTAGAACGTGTGTATATAAATCATATTTCTCTGATTTATGGATATGCATGTAAACATACTGCTAATAAACCGTTATCTAGTGTTTATTTGGGTGGACATGACTGTTACATGTTGTATTAGACGTTTTTAGTATTTGGATTTTGGCTGCATGTGGGGCTGTGTAGTATTTTGACATGTCATGTATGTTGGGCTGTGTTGGTCCAACATTCTAATGTCTGTTGCATCTTTTGATTCCATGTTCTGCCTGAGACATCAACTTTTAGCACACATGAACACCACCAATATTGGGATAATGTGTACACATGGGGCCTTTTGTTATTGATGTTATTTTTGTTGATCGAAAGAACATGCTGTGGATTTTAAATTTGTAATCTAGGAACAAAATGGCTGAATGTTAGCTAGTGACTAGTTAGAATCTTCTCCAATCATTTGTGAACTGTACATGACTTTGAGTGACACTTGTGTTGTTTAGAGTAGACCAGTAATTACAAATTGTTTCATAATTGTTGTTGGCTATTGTCACTTAACTGAGACATTTGTTGGCAGATTGTTTCATTTTAAGAAGATTTGATCAGCCTATAGAACAGTTAGACCATGCTACTTTTCACTAGCATGGAAATGTATTGGAACCATTTTGTGTGCTAATTTCAATACCTGTCAGAACTCTTGAACTGCCCTTAATGCCTTCCATTGTGTTTATTCTTTTTATTAATGGCTGTTTCTCATCTCCTCACCAGGGTGCCATTTGTAAATGTTCTTTACAGCATGTGCGACTAAATAAAAATAGAAATATAAAAGGCTGTAGCTGCTGCAGTCTTCAGTGGGGGGGTGGGAGAAAGACCATGAGCCTGTCGCTAAGCAATGCTCCAGTCTTGAGAAAATTGTGGTGGTTTCATACACAGCAGAGTAATCATATGCAGCTTTCATAGAACAGAGGTATATGTCAGCATGGAGAAAACCCTGATGTTCTAAAATCTGGCATTAGAAATGATCACCTAGCTGCTCCTTTTGTTGCTGAGAAAATGTTCTTCTTGAAGTACAGCATAGAATAAATGCATTGCACTTAGTCCGTGACATCTTCAGTTACTTAATTTGTTGCTTCACAAATTAGCCTTGGTTCCATTTAATTATTGTACTTCTCTCTGTCTAGGCATCATGACCGACAGGAAGGCAGTGATAAAGAATGCCGACATGTCTGAGGACATGCAGCAAGATGCCGTGGACTGTGCCACACAGGCCATGGAGAAGTACAACATTGAGAAAGACATTGCTGCCTATATCAAAAAGGTAACTTGCACATTGACATTTGCAGTTAACAAATGCAATAAATTTCCAAGGGACATGTGTAATTCACACCTGTTCTGGACATTTTAGTGGTTTATCTTGTTTTCTCTGTCCAGGTTACTGAAGACATTTCTGAAGTTAGGTTATTTTCTGTTGAGAGTAAGCATGTCAGGCTAGGTCTCTAGTCTTGCTCTGGGTGTATACAGGGATCATATACTCACTGGCCACTTTATTAGGTTCACCTGTTCAGCTGCTTGTTAACAAGTATCTAATCAGCCAATCACATGGCAGCAACTTGGTGCATGTAGACATGGTCAAGACAACCTGCTGAAGTTCAAACCAAGCATCAGAATGGAGAAGATGACTTGAGTTACTTTGAATGTGACAAGGTTGTTGGTGCTAGATGGGCTGATAGCCTAAACAACAGACGTATGGATTCATCCTGCCATGTATAAATGGTTCAGGCTGGTGGTGGTGTAATGATGTGGGGGATATTTTCTTGACACACATTAGGTCCTTTCATACTACTTGAGCATCGTTTAAATGCCACAGCCAACCTGAATATTGCTGCTGACCATATCGGTCACTTTATGACCAGTGTCTGCATTTTCTGATGACTAACTTCAGCACGATAACTCACCATGTCCCAGAGCTCAAATCATCTCAAACTGGTTTCTCGAACATGAGTTCAATGTACTTGCATGGCCTCGAGTCACCAGACTTCAACCCAATAGAGCACCTTTTTGGGATGTGGTGGAATGGGAGATTCACGTCCTGGATGTGCAGCCAACAAATCTGTAGCAACTGCGTGATGCTATCATCTCAATATGGACTGCAATGTTTTCAGCACCTTCATGAATCTGTGCCACTAAGAAATAAGTTAGTTCTGAAGGCACCTAATAAAGTGGCTGGTGTGTGTACTTGGTGAATTGAGCTGACTTGGCTGCCTGACCACAGTGGTGAACTGACTGGCTGTGCCTGAGGGAGGGGAGACTAGAAGGAGGGGTGTGGGACCCATCTCCAACCCCTGCCCTACCCCAATTCAGGGTACACATGTCCTGTGTGTTCTGGGATACGTTCCTGGGGATAGTTTGTCAAAGCACTCAGCATGTTCTCCCGGCCGCAAACACTTTTCAAAGACTGTTCTTCCCTAACTTTATTCGGAGTGCATGGAATCCGTAGAGAGAACCGTTCTCAGTCTCCTCCTTCCTAGTTCATGCTCTGACTCCCACATGTAAGCCGCAATATGAAGAGAAATGAAGCCTTATCTAATACTGGAGTTATTCTTAACTTCTGATATACTGGATAATTATCATCTTTTAATAGAGTTTACTACATTTTGATGTTGGGTCACACTACCCGAGTTGAATTAGTTTTTTTTATTATTATTATTTTTTTAAAGCTTGCATTAGTTTACATTTTCTCACTTTGATTGTTCGATTTTAGATGTTTTGTTAGGTTGACCTACCTCAACGTTTGCTGTGATTTTCTGCTTTGCATACATTTTTGTAAAATATTATTTACTTCGTGCAAGTTTCTTTAATGTTTGTTTTTTGCATCTTTTGAGGTTAGGTTAGTTTAGATGATTTTTACTTTAATGTGTATCAAGGGGAGATAATTACCATATTCTATTTACCAGTTAATATGAATACCTGTGTGCCCTGATAAGGTAGTTAAGTTCAAAATTAGGTGGTTAAATTAGTGTTTAAATTCAGACTTTTTACCGGCTCTTTATTAAAAATGGGTAATTACAAATGATCAGTAATGATCAATATTGACTGAAGGAAAAAAAAAAAAAAAAAAAAGTCGTGATAAATTTTTCAGCCATATCGCCCTGCCCATGTAATCATAATATTGAGCATTTAAAAATAATATAATCTTGTACAGGTGTGGTACCTTTTTTAATTAAGTAATGAATGCATCGTTTAAGGTAATTTTCTGCACTATAGTGGTGTTTAAGTTTGTGAAAGCTTTAGAATTTTCTATATTTCTGCATAAATATGAACTAAAACATCAGATTTTCACACAAGTTCTAAAAGTAGATAAACAGAACCCAGTTGCACAAATTAGACAAATATTATACTTGGTCAATACATGATCCAATATTGCATATTAGTGAGTGGCAAAAGTATGGGAACCTTTTGTTTTCAGGATCTGGTGTGACCCACCAGATCCTTCCACAACATTTTGTTTGGATTAAGGTCAAGACTTTGACTTGGCCATTCCAAAACATTAACTTTATTCTTCAATGATGGCAAGCTGTCCTGGCCCAGATGCAGCAAAACATGATTGGACCTTTGAGCAAGGCCTTTAACTCACAGTTGCCTGGAGTGTACATTGTAAGAAATGTAGCGTCATTCTGCTAAATGCTGTAACTCTTTTTAATCATTTTAGAGCCCTGCTACATGCTTGTGATAATGAAATGTATTTCTAAAATTTCAGCAGCCTAATTGACCTCATGAGACAAGCTGGGGGAAATTTGATTAAATCCAGTGTGCCATTATGCTATTTAGATCTTGACTTAACATCTATGTTTTCTCAACAGGAGTTCGATAAGAAGTACAACCCCACGTGGCACTGCATTGTGGGACGGAACTTTGGCAGTTATGTGACACATGAAACGAAGCACTTCATCTACTTCTACCTGGGTCAAGTGGCCATTTTACTCTTTAAGTCAGGCTGAGGGCAAACCTTTACTTTCCATCGCACAAATTCTGAGCTTCAGCTCCAAATCTGGACTGTGATGCACTGAAGACTGAGGCCACATCTTACACACATACGTGCTCATCTTGAGAATAGCTATGGAGGCTGTGCATAAGTGCATGGACCGTGTACAATATTTAATTTGTATATGTTGCAATACGATTGATTTTCTGTAGTTGCTGTCGACTTAAAGCAACTGTTTTTGCTGAATGTTTTTCTTAGGTCAAGTTTTGTTTTTGCACTGAAGTTGTACAAAATGCTTTGACTGCTGCCTTTAAGTAATATTAAAGAATGGTTCATCATGTATTGTGGATTTTTTTTCCCTTTAATTCCTACTTGCCTGAATGTCATTTATGCTATGATGCCACAAACATTTAAAGCATTTAGCAGATGCCCTTATCCAGAGCGACTTACAATTGGTACAGTCTTACAATCCAAGCAGTTGTGGGTTAAGGGTCTTGCTCAAGGACCCAACAGTGGCAGCTTGGCAGAGGTGGGATTTGAACCCTGGACCTTCTGGTCCAGAGTCCAGTACCTTAACCACTAGGAGTCCCACCACAGTCCCAAACATCAAATGTGAAACCTCAAAAGTCCATCTTGGCATATTTATTTACAAGCTCATCTTTTTGATCCAAGTGGTGATATGTGATAAAGTTTGGCATTTATCTCAAATGTGTGTGTGCGAGATGGATAAATCGATTAACACACTATAGGTTAGACACCCAAGTCACATTACTTGTTTTGCTTAATGGAAAGATGTTAACATGGCTTCTGCAAGGAATAAACTAAAGTTTCAGGAACCATTAACATGTTAAAGTTCTGAGTCCTTAGGAAAGACGTGGTGGATTACCTAGAAAGGCTCCCAAGTAGTTGCATAGACCAGATTTTGCCAGTATGTTTTAAAATGTGGAATTTGGAGAAAATCAGCAGTCACACCACCAATTAATGTTTAGTGAGTTAGAAATACAAACATTTTAAATGAATTTTTTTCATGCATTAAACATGTTACATAATACAGTAGATGTAAAGTTGTAATTGATTTATTATATAATTTAAAATGGTTTAATGATTAATGGGGAAAAAAAATATTGGACATGTGTGTTTACTGACCTATGTCCTTCCACCAAAATTCACAGATTGACTTTTTCCCTTTATTGGTTTCTGATATGTATCCAAGGAGAAAGCAGTAAAGCTTGGGGGAAGTGGATTTTCACAGTTCATACCATAAAGTGGGGGCAACGCTTATCCGTAACTACTGAAGCCTCTATGTGGGAACAATTATTTTGTAAAGTACTGTATTTAAAGTTACAACCATACTTCATGGTTAATGTCTGGGCACATTTTAAAAACAAAATTCTAGTATGACTAGCTAAAGATTATTGGTCAGATTTTTGTGAATTATTTTCTGCTCAACATCTCAATTTAAAGAAAACATAAGTGGTGGTAGGTGGTTATAAAACACTTATTTTACAAATTACACTTGAGGCACTATACCTTTATCGATTTTGCCTTGGTTACTTTTGTGGCATTGATTGTTGGTGTAGAAGGTGGTGGAAACGTTCCTCAGATTTTGGTCCATATTGACATGATAGCATTATGCAGCTGATGCAGGTTTGTCGGCTGCACATACGTGAAGAAAATCTCCCATTCCACCACATCCCAAATGTGCTCTATTGGTTTGAGATCTGGTGACTGTGGAGGCCATTTGAGTACAGTGAATTCAACATGTTTGAGAAACCAGTTTGAGGTGATCTCAGCTTTGTGATACACTTCGAGTGTTATCCTGCTGGAAGAAACAATCAGAAGATGGGTACACCAATCATATCAGGACAGACATGGTGAGCAACAATACTCAGGTAGGCTGTGGCATTTAAATGATGCTCAGTTGGTATTAAGGGGCCCCAAGGTCATTGCACCAACATCACCAACCTGAACCACTGATACAAGGCAGGACTGATCCATGCTTTCATGTTGTCTACACCAAATTCTGATCTTACCATCCAAAGTTTCATATAACAAGATGTTTAGTCTCGTGATTTTTAAGACTGATAATTAAGACAACAATATGTGTATAATGCAAAGACCATCTAAAAAGAAAAACTAGGAGATTTTAAAGATGATTATTGAGATGATTAATTGTGATTATTATACAAATCAGCATAGCCAACAACACAATGATGTAGGGATAAATTTAGCCTTGAGAAGCTTTTAGATACTGGAAACTAATTACAGTAATGTACAAGAGTCTCTGAAGGGAGGTTAGGGGCTCCATGACCTTATTCTGGAAGGAGGGACGTGGAAATTAATTGATTTCTAATTACTGTGTATTTTGAAGGATGTTTGAACAGAATCTCCACAATAAGGACTCCCTGTGATCAGGGCAGGAAGGAACAAAATGTGAAAGAATAATTATATGTCTATTTTCAAAAGCTGGTTATTAGCAAGGTGGGACGAGGAAACGTTTTAGATTATTTAGGTAAATATTTACAAAATCTATAGTTTACACTGCTGTTGTGATAATTACGTTGATACATGTAATTGTGTTGATATACTGTGTTTACACAGCAGTATGTGGTAATTTGTAATAATCATGTGCGTGCTTTTGCTAAATTTGTGGTGTGAGAAAGCGTGCCATGTTAGTGCAATGTCAGTATATTTTGATTGAACACCAGTTCCATGTGTTGGATATCTAAATCCAACATACAAGGGTGTATTTTCACATTTAAGTTATAGTTAATCTTTGGGGCATTTAAAATGGCAGGAAATAAATTGAGCAATGTTAAACATTGAGGCATGAAGCTAATTCTGCATGCTGCTGACCTTATTAACCGAGTTTGTTAACTTTCTAAACGGCTACATTTGCGTATTGACAATAATGGTGAACATATTCAGCAGGTTTTGCAAATAAATGTATTTTTTAAAAATCCCATACAGCTGGACTTATGTGACCGTGTTTAGACGTTAACTGTAAAACAGTCTTTTAGTTTGAAACGTGTAATACAGGATGTGTTACCATAACACAGCCGCTATTTTGAGTACGTCAAGATGGCCGCGCGGGTGACTTCATGTGATTCAAGCTCATCGTGTGTTAATTCTATTGGAAATGTAGGTGGATTTGCTGGAGTAGCAGATCAGTTCCGCCACTGCTTTACTAAACTCGGAGCTCTCCGGAACACTGAGTGTCCAAATCTCAGAACTGAGTTGAACTTGCTGTTAGATCTCCTGATCTCCCAAAACTACTGCAGTAATGAATACATCCCACCACAGGTCAGTCTCTCCAACTATACTTAACTCTACATGTCGTTAGGATGTCGTTGTCAGTGTCACCGTAATAATTCGTGGTCTCTGGTAGAACTTTAGCACTTATTAATGGGGTGGGGCGCAATACTACTTGTATGTGTATAGCAACAATTTTATTTCAGTCACTAACTGTATTCCTACCTCTTAAATGGCCAGTTAATGAGGAGCCATACGTGCAGTTGATTGAGTATTATTAGTTTGGACAGAATGTGCTTGTTTATTATGCTGATGATCAGACATTAATCCAGATGTTTTCAACAAGTTAACAAACCAAAGTCTGCTCCCTGGATAATGGGCTGGTCTACATTTGTGTCATTTACATGTTATTCATTTAGTAGACACCCATATCCAGCGGACTTACAACTGATATAATTTTACAGTCCAAGCAAAGGCTCTAGCTCAATGGTTGGATCTTCATGGACCTTCTGGTTCAGAGTCTGGCACCTTAACTGCTAGACTACCACAGTCCCAACCTGACTTTAGCTGACTACACAGCATGAGCTCAGAGATAAGACTTTTTATTTTTATGGAAAAGTTGCTGAACAACAACATCCTGGACATGGGCATTCAGCTGGACGGGCTAGTCTTGTTTCATGTGGACCATAGTGTGATTCTTTTGAGTAAGATTATGTGAGGTGGCTTGCATGTTTATATAAACAATAAATGATGTGAGAATGCTGCTGTTATCTCAAGGTACTGCTCATCGCTGGTGGAGTTTGTACTGTTAGATGTAGACCATTTTATCCACTGAGGGAATTTACCACATGCTCACTGTCGCAGTGTACATTAACTCTCAGCCAATTCCAAACTCCTCATCCTGACAGACTATTCATTGCTGCTGGAGATTTCAGTCATGCAAAACTCAACCCAGTGTTTCCTAAATTCCATCAGTATGTGGATTTGAAAGCTGTGATGTGAAAACGTTCAACCTTGTTTACACCAACATCCCATCTCATCTATGTTGTCTAATCCCAACATACAGAGCACTGTCAATACGGACCAACCAGTCCTAAAACGAGTCAGAACCTGTCCCAAAGGAGACAGATTTGAGCACACTGAGTGGAAATGTTTAGGAAAGCTGCAACATATGGCGTCTCAACCAGTTTGGAGGAGTGCACAGTGTCTGTGGCTAGCAGGTAGATAGAAGGTGCCACTGTCTCCAAAAACATAATTTCCTGTCCCAGCCAGATGCCATGGATGACCACAGAGGTGAATGGGCTGCTGAATACTCTTGACACACTGCCTACAAATCATCAGATAAAACAATCCCGAGAACAGAAAAGGCCCGTCTGTCTTATACCATTGTAGAAGCAAAGCAGGCCAATGCTAGGAAAAAATCAGTGGCCAATTCCAAAACACCAGATGCACTTGGAATATGTGGTAGGGCATTCAGTACATCAACTACAGGACCTCATCTCATACCTGTGGCAGTGGTGCCTCATTTCCAGGTGTGTTGAATGACTTGAAGCACAGTTAAGCATGACCTTAAGGAAGACCACCCTTTTTTCCTACAATCAAAGAGTAAACCCATGTAAGGCTACTGGACCTGTCAACATACCTGGCCGTGTGCTCAGGGGTGTGCAAACCAGCAGGAAGATGTTCTCCAGCAGGCAGAACATCTCTTTGAGCAATGTGAACATCCCACCATGCATCCCAACCAGTCCACCACCATTGTTCTGTTGCTCAGAAAGACGTGTCTTGCCTAATGACTGCTGTCCTGTAGCACTCACGCTGACCATCATGAAGTGATTTCAGGGTCCACCCGTGCCCCGCCCATTTTTGGTAGAACGACTTGAGTGCTTAGGGTCGTTGTCTTGCTCCATGACCCATCTTCTCTTGAGATTAAGTTCATGGACAGATGTCCTGACATTTTCTTTTAGAATTCTCTGATATAATTCAGAATTCATTGTTCCATCAATGATGGCAAGCTGTCCTGGCCCAGATGCAGCAAAACAGGCCCAAACCATGATACTACCACCACCATGTTTCACAAATGGGATAAGGTTCTTATGCTGGAATGCAGTGTTTTCCTTTCTTCAAACATAACACTTTTCTTTTAAACCAAAACGTTCTAATTTGGTCTCATCGGTCCACAAAACATTCTTCCAATGGCCTTCTGGCTTGTCCACATGATCTTTAGCAAACTGCAGATGAGCAGCAATGTTCTTTTTGGAGAGCAGTGGCTTTCTCCTTGCAGCCCTGCCATGCACACCATTGTTGTTCAGTGTTCTTCTGATGGTGGACTCATAAACATTAACATTAGCCAATGTGAGAGAGGTCTTCAGTTGCTTAGAAGTTACCCTGGGCTTCTTTTGTCACCTCACCAACTATTCCATGCTCTTGGAGTGATCTCTGCTGGTCGGGAAAAAAACAACTCTTTTTCTGAGGTCCTCAGAAATCTCCTTTGTTCATACAATGATACACTTCCACAAACATGTGTTGCGAAGAGCCGACTTTGATAGATCCCTGTTCTTGAAATAAAACAGGGTGCCCACTCACACCTGATTGAAAACACCTGACTCTGTTTTCACATTCAAATTAACTGCTAATCCTAGAGGTTCACATACTTTTGCCACTCACTAATATGTAATATTGGATCATATTCCTCAATAAATAAATGACCAAGTATAATATTTTTGTCTCATTTGTTTAACTGGGTTCTCTTTATCTACTTTTCGGACTTGTGTGACAATCTGATGATGTTTTAGGTCATAGTTTTAGGTCATAGTAGAAATATAGAACATTCTAAAGGGTTCACAAACTTTCAAGCTCCACTAATGCATCAGTAGCGACAGATACAAAAATCTATCTTTAGCGATAGATTTTTGTAGTTAATTCATTGATTTGGTTTAGAAAATGGTAATATTCCAGTCTTTCTATCTTTTTGTCCCCAGCACAGACATCTGTGGTGTAATATCTATGCCTCCCCTCAATCCAGAAGAACAGATTTTCTCCCAATAGAAATAACTTGGAGAAGGCAAATGATTGCTACCTCAGCATATGCCGTGGGGGACATTGCAGGAACACGGAATACTGGTGCCACTACTCGGTGCAAGCCGGTCTCTCTTTGAATGTAGCGGGAAGTCAAATTTGCTCGAGATCAGATTACATCATGACTATGTCTTGTCTCCTGATTGCGATATTCATGGACAGGATATGCAGATGCATGGTCATGAGCTTTAAGTAGTGACTGAAAGGGTAAGGTTGCAGGTAGAAGTGGTAGAAATGAGGTTCCTACACAGCAGGTTGCTGCTCCTTCGAATTGAGAGGAACCAGCTGAGGTGGTTTGGGCATCTCACAAGGAAGTAGGGCTGTGCTAAAAAATTGATACAGCAATATATGGCGATATTTATTTTGGCGATACACTATACCGATTTTACCAATATGCATCGTGTCGTGATATAATCGTATCATGACCCATGTGTCATATCGCGAAGTCTCTTTCAGTACGCACCCCTACAAGATAACCCCATGATCAGCTCCAGTTATAGCTGTTAGAGTCAGATCCAGGACCCACTGGAGGGATTATATCTCACAGATGGTTTTGATGATATGATCCAACCAGGAGGAACTGGAATCTGTAGACGGGGATAGAGTAGTCTGGACTGACCTTCTCATCCTGTTTTCACTGCAACCCACACCAGCAAAAAAAAGATATGGAAACTGAGACCGTTGCTAAGCTACACCGAGGACTAACAGCAAGCATTTGCGTTCTTGTCATTATACCTCTCAGGATGTGTGTACCCTGCTTGTGCATGCAAGCCGACTGGTGCCGCCAAACCAAGAACATCTCGTTGTCAAACTGTGCCAACTGGTTCACCAGCTGCTCAACCAGTTACAGGTAATGTTAGTTCCAAGCATCTGAATACCACTGTTCTATTTAACAATTATACAGTGCAAGACTTTGCTTGTTGGTAGGTGATTGTGGATGAGCAGGCGTTGGATGCTCTTGTGTCGTACAGTTTGCACGCTCTGAGCATGTGCAGTGCATGGACACACTCTGAGCTCCTGCTTGCTCTCTCGTCAGTGCTCTATGGCAATGGGTCTAGGTGCCAACGGGTAAGACTTGTTTAATAAATTGTTCATGTCTGAGCTCTGAAAGGACATTTTTCATATTTTTTCTATATGACATTGCTGTTTAGCTTGTTTCTGTATTTGTAGCATCTTCCAGAGCTCCTTGGGGAGAATGGTATACTTCTGAAGTATGCTGACCCCAGTCAGAGTGATGTAGAGGTCAGGCGTGCTGCTGTCCACTGTGTGGCCAATCTTTGTATTAGGTTCGTCCCTTCAAGTTGAACGACGCAGATTGTGTGTCGTCTGTCATCATAGTCAAAGTAGTGAGTAATAGAAAAGTAGCTTTGTCGTGTTTGTGATATAGAACTCTGTGTTCTGTCTGTGTTAGCGTCCCTGGCCAACCATATTTGGAGGAATCATACAAAAGTGTGTGTTATAGAGTCTTCCTTCAGACTCTTCAGTCACCAAAGCCATCCAGTGTGGAAGATCTCGTCTACTGTACGGTCAGTGCTGATCCTTATTACTGGTCGACCGATGTGGGTTTTTTAATGGCCGATGCTGATATTTGGAGAGCAGGGTGACTGATGGCTAATATTTTTTGCTTTTAATCCCAGTTCCAGTTAAAAGCAGTAAGTTGTAATGCTGGAAACAGTTTTTGTCTTCTCATAAATGGCCCCACAGTCACTGAATCTCAGCGTCTCTTTGTTTTTAGCCACTCAGTAGTCCCAGTTTATGAGCTGCAAGTTCTAATCCAGGAAACAAGGTTTCTCTGCATTTCCCTAGTATTTTTGAATTTAGAATATCGACCTCACAAGTGCAGATATCGGCCGATGCCCATTATTTCAAAATGTCATTCATCGGCCCAGTTAATCGGTCTGTCACTAATCCTTATACACTTCGGTATGGTTTAGTTATACTAGTTCTTTTTTCTGCTGTGTTTCTTCTCATTTCTCTCTGTCTGTCTTTGTTATTTTAAAACTTGTTTCTTTGTGCAGTTGTTGCAAACTTCCCTAAAGGGTCTCCAGTATTTTTTGAATGGTGGAAAATGGAAGGCTAATCCAGACCAGGATCTGGGCTCCCAACTGGCTGTTCTCAAAGTAAGACAATACCGTCAACACAACATATATGCTTTCATTTGATTAAGATATTTTCATGTTACATATCGCTGCAGGACTAGATATTCCACATTTATTTGACATATTTTTGACAGGTGTGTCTTAGTGTTATATTTCATCCAAAAAATGCTATGGTTTCCCCAAACACCTTCCCCAAATGTGGCTGGGTAATGGTTAGGTTATAATTTGTACCCAAATTATTTCATACAGTAGATGTGGTGTGGTGGTGCTGCATGTAGTGCTGGTGTTGTATAGCTCTAGTTGATACTTAAATTCTCACAACCAGGTACTGTCTGTGTGGAGTTTTCCCACCTTCTATGTTTTTTCTGCATATATCATTCATTTTAATAAACTTGGAAGAACCTCCAAGAAGTTGAATCTGTTCATCTGAGTGACTTCTTCAGTCTCAGCAGTTGGAAAACTTCCCCAATCTTATATACAGCACCTTTGCATAACGACTGGTACCAGCACCACTGCATAACAATGGGACCGGTGATCAGTTTAATATGCAGATTGACATAGCCATTAACGACAATGGCCACGTGTGCCATTCACACAGGATTGGGGAAGGGCTGCGATGGCTCCATTGTAAGATGGTGAGAGGTGTACTCTGAGGCCCCCTCCTCGGTTCAGGGATGGACGTTCCCTTTTTACAAAAATGGCTTCTTTTACTCGCGTTCTTTTACTTGGAAGAAGCTGGAAAATTAATTAAGCTGGAAAAATATATTTTTCATTGATTTTTTTTCTTTCTCAGGACAACATGGGGGTATGGTGTTTTCTGTAGCCATTGTACTGCACTTATGTACAGTACCTATCTTCCTGCATTCCCTTTAGCCTGACTTTTTATTATTTAAAAAGTGTGTGCAGAAGAATTTCAAATGGTGATGTATAGTGTTTCACATAAGCAATTCTACATGATTTACTCGACAACTAAAAACAGCTTTTTTTTTAATATTTGAAGATTTAGGCCTGTTTGGTGCTTGCTTGTCTGCTATAAGCATCTGTTACTTTGTTAGTAGCAACCATAGGCATGTCTAGCCCCTTTTGAAGGGTGCTCAAGCACCCCTAAAATAGTAAAAAAGCCTTTATTTTGTCATTTTTTTTAGACGGACGTTTGTCTGTTATAAGTTTAAAAAAATGTTAAAACCTTTAAGTTTTAAACATAATATTTTAACATTGAAAAACCCAGTAGTTCCCCCTTGCCTCGCATATGGTATGATCCAAGCGATGGCGTGGCTCACAGGCTTGGCATTAATGGAAGTTTGTCCGATGTTTCTTCCTTCACAAGTATGGGAATGATAGTTCACAGAATAAAATGCGGTTGTTAAACGGGGCATAATTGTAATGTGTTTGTGGAAATTGATCATGTAAAGATAACAAATGTGTCCTTAGCTGACTATGTACTTCTGTGCAGAAATTCATGTTTCATGGACTGCCAGGGATAAATGTGGAAATGCCTAAAGTTTTTGTACCCAGCGCCCCTTCCGCAGTATGACACTGTTCCTGTAGCCCAAAGCCGAGGCTGCACAGGAGGTGTCAGCACAGGGAAAGTCACCAGTGGTATGTTCCAGACCTTCATATCTTTGATTAAAATAAGCAAGGTTCAGTTCAAATGCAGTGTGTGATAATATATGATATAATCGTTTCATTCTTCCACTCCAGTCTCAGCAGAATAAGAAGCGGAAGTCTCGTGGGAAAGGGAAGAAAGTCAGAGTAGAGGGAAAGACAGATGGAGGAACAGAGGAGGGCGAGGATGAGGAGTTGAAACTCGAGACCTGTCAGGAACGGAACAGGTGGAGAAACAGGACGAGCAGAGAGGCAGAACGTCTGGCCTCAGCCCTCTGCTGACCTCACTCTGCCTCTACGTCCAGGATCAAACCCTCAGCTCTTCCCCTCTTGGAAGAAAGGGAGCTCAGACTCAGAATTCTCGGACCATGAAGGAGGAATGCAGTCCAAACTCAGGTTTGAGCCAAAAAAAAAAAATCACTCCTAATATTGAAGTTTCTAATATTGAATTCATGATGCAATAAGCAGGGTAATGCCGATGCCAAAAAAAATGCATTAATTATGCAGTATTGACTTGTACCCGAGAGCCTGATCACCTACTGCTGTGTTAACACATCTTCTTATATAACCGCTGATGGGACAAGGTGTTTATGCTTGATGTGCTTGGGCTGATGCTTTTGGGTGTCTTGGTTTTGTC
Organism: Ancistrus triradiatus; assembly: GCA_025084515.1. NCBI lineage: Eukaryota > Metazoa > Chordata > Actinopteri > Siluriformes > Loricariidae > Ancistrus > Ancistrus triradiatus. The sequence continues at coordinate 107,713 of JAJAGP010001996.1, forward strand.
GCTTCAACATGTCATGGACTTTTTAACCTGTCAATACAAAAACAAATCTGGTCAGTGATTGTGTATTTTCATCAGACTGATAATAGCACTGTGAGGAAGTCAGTTAAAGTAAATTGTGGGGTGCTAATCAGGAAAAATGGTGTTTGAGCTAGAGGTTGGTCGAATTGCCAGTTATAGATCAAATTATGGTGAGTTCTTGGCACATACATGGACACAAAGCTCATAAACCATCTCAGGATTTAACTGATGAAAACATTACCGCTTTCTCATCATACAGAGAATCTGGGGATTAATTTCAACACACTATATATAATAAAACTTTAATTATAGGCAGATAGACCAGAAAGAAGCCCCTACTTAGTAAAAGATACAGAGTTTACAAAATGCACCCAAAGGACTCTCAGACTGTGAGAGAAACCTGATTCTCTGGTATAATGAAAAGATTGAACACTCAGAACACTTGAAAGCCCAGATTGGTGGAGTGTTGCAGTGATGGTTGACCTTCTGGAAGTTTCTTCTGGAAGCTCAGCCAGAGTAACCATTGGACTCTTGGTCACGTCTTTTACCCAACCCTTTCTCACCCGATTACTTTGTTTGGTGGCCAGCTCTAGGAAGAATCCTGGTTGTTCCAAACTATCGAGGCAACTGCACTCTTGGGAACTTTCAGTGCAGAAGATTTTTGTAGCCTTTCTTTATATCTGTGCCTCCACTACAGGCAGTTCTTTCCTCATGGCTTGGTTTTTGCTCTGATATGCATTGTTAGCTGTGAGACCTTATTTATAGACAGGTGTGTGTCTTTCCAAATCATGTCCAATCAACTGAGTTTACCATAGGTGGACTCCAATTAAGGTGCAGAAACATTTCAAAGACGATCAAGAGACAAGGTCCCCAGAGCTTAATTTATCATTGCAAAGGGTCTGAATATTTATGTCCATGCCAAATTTTAGTTTTTCCTTGTTAGTTTTTCCACTTTCTCCTTATGGGGTATGGAGTGCAGATTGATGGGGAACAACTTGAATGTTGTTTTAGTTTAGCACAAGGCCTCAACATAACAAAATGTGAAAAAAGTGAAAGGTTCTGAAGACTTTCCGAATGCATTGTGTATACATACAGTAGTCAAGTCAAGTCAGATTTATTTATATAGCGCTTTTTACAATGGAGCATTGTCTCAAAGCAACTTTACAAGTTTAGATTATCTCCTAATAACTACGTCCAATCCCAAATTGAGCAAGCCTAGTGCGACAGTGGCAAGGAAAAACTCCCTAGTTCTAGGAAGAAACCTTGGGAGGACCAAGACGAAAAGTACAGTACTGTACAAAAGTCTTGGGCCGCTGTTGGGTTGTTTCAACTGTAGTACAATGACCACGAGTTTGGATTTGTCACTCCATAATACTCTTTTCCACTCTTTTCATTCTAGTCTTTGTGAGCTTCAGCATATCTTAGCCTTTTGACCCTATTCACCTTTCAAAAAAGCAGTTTCTTGGCTACTACCCTTCCAAAAAGCTAATTAAGCTTCTTCAGGCTGTAGAAGGGTCAACTTGGCGTCACGATGAAGGTGCCAGATGCTTCTATTGCTCAAGTGTAAGGGGAGGTCACACTAAATAGTTGCCATTGTAGCCTATAGAAGCAATTTTCTAACATGCTAATTTTTGTCTGGAGAGCTTATTTGTTGTATTTTGATGAAAGTGCAGGTCTGCACTGTTTAATTACTGCATTACGATCAGGGAAGCAGGATGTTGAGCGAGATTACCATAGTCATTATGGAAATTTACCATAGTCACGTAATCTTTGTATGCTACTGTACTGTAAATATATAGGGTATTTTCTCAAGAAAACTGCATGCCAATGATATGTAAATACCATTGAAAACAATCTACAGAGCATCCCTATTTCCACCACGTTTTTTAATTCATAGAAATTTACAATAATTATATAATTGTAAATTTACAACACAGTAATGGAGTGTTACGACCCTGTGTAGGGTAAACTGTAACACTTAAGAGGATGTATTGATGTTGATCTTTGACGTTACTTTAGATTTTTAGATATTTAAATAAAAGAATATCAGCTGATATGTCAGATTTTTAAATTCTTAAATATGAAAATCAGTATCGGTCTCAGTATCGGGACTGTGGTAGCCTAGCGGGTAAGGTACTGGACTATGGACCAGAAGGTCCAGGGTTCAAATCCCACCTCTGCCAAGCTGCCACTGTTGAGTTCTTGAGCAAAGCCCTTAACCCACAATTGCTTGGATTGTAAGACTGTATCAATTGTAAGTCGCTCTGGATAAGGGCGTCTGCTAAATGCTGTAAATGTAAATGTCTTGTGCTACACGTACAGCATCTAGCAGTCACCCTTATACAGAGCCAATTACAATTTAACTGAGCTGTTGAAAGTTAATGGATATGCTCAAGGGCTAAACAGTGGCAGCTTGGAGTTTGCTCCCCTGGTTGCACAACAGCTTTCACACTCTGAGAAGGCTTTCCACTAAAATTTGGAAAATGACTATGAAGTGAGGTTGTAAAGTTGGAGCCCTGGCTCACTGTTGGCATTGCAAGTCAGCTCTGCAAGCTGGGCAATTTTCCATCAGACTTGGCAAACTGGATGAACTGACTTGATGGAGGTGGAATTTTATGAATGTGTCATGTTGAGATTCACTGAGGTGTTCAATATGGCCCATTCTAATGTTTGTCTGTGGTGTTTCACTATTTATAATACAGTAGATGTCCACAAACTTTTGGCTTTATAGTGTTTTTACTGACACATGATGAGCAAGCATAAAATGACTGCTCCTTGTGCTTCTTCTTGTACTTAAGTTCTGTTAAATTTGTTTTATGGGAGAGTAAAATGACTGGCATGGTGTTTCCACAAATATATGACAATAATTAACAAATGGTTACATAATGAAGCTTATATGTTTACTCTAATGAAAAAGTGTGAAATGAACCCTTTAAAAACTTTGCCTTGGCAATTGTATATTAGAATATAATTGCAAGCAGATTGTTCCAGTTATGAATTGATTTAATCATCTGAAAGTCATGTTGATGTAACCAGAGGTTATTTAACACTTTCACCATGGTTACACAAAATGATTTCATTGGCCGCTCTGTTGTGTGTAGGCTGTACATGGCTCGTGTGCGGCAGAGTGCCCTGAATTGTTTCCTGGCACTTGTGAAATGTGTGGACAAGAGGGTTTTATATGGCTACTGGTCCTCCTTCATCCCTGACACCCCAGGCATTGGAAGCCCTCCCTCTCTCACCCTCATCACCATTGCTCTGAAAGACCCGTCTCCTAAGGTAGCACATTACACTAGCTAATGGAAAGTCAAAAGCAAATGTCAGGCAGAGGAACTCTGCTCATGCCCTTTTGGGATGTGATCCCTCCACAGGTTCGTGCAGCATCGCTGCAGGTTCTTTCTGCTCTTCTAGAAGGTTCACGTCAATTTCTCTCGGCGGCTGAGGACACCAGTACCCCCCGTCAAGCTTTCACACCGTTCTCTGCCACGCTGGCTGCGAGCTTGAGAGAGCTGCATCGCAGTCTTCTTTTAGCATTGCTGGCCGAGTCGTCCTCCCAGACCCTCACACAAGTCATAAAGGTAGTATCTCAAAGGCATACCATTACACATACATCAATCTAGGTTCTGGGATTGTGAGTAATAGTGTGCTGTTTCAGTGCCTTGCCCACTTGGTGTCCAATGTACCCTACAAACGCCTGAGGCCAGGCTTGCTCGGTCCTGTGTGGAAACAGATTCGCCCATACATCCGGCACAGAGGTGAGTCAGTCACTCTCGCCCACTCACAAAATGTACAATACAGATTGCTGAGAATGTTACAGAATGAAAGAGCACTTCTGAAAGTGTTTAGCGCTGAGAATAACTATGAAGAGACACGGAAACCAAATACCATCCTCATTCAACATGGGAAAGAATAGAGAATGCACACATGAAATGAGCCAAAAGTGTATTGACCTTCATATATTAGGTAATGAAATGTCCAGTATCCTCTTTTAAGGGCAGTAACTGGGGAGTTAAAAACAACAGAGCTGTAATGAACCTGCTTATAAGAGAATGCTAATGCCTTTCTCTGGTTGAAAAGGCAAAAGGGGGTGGCATGGTGGCTTAGTGGGTAGCGCCGCCACCTCACAGCAACAAAGTCCTGGGTTCAATCCCAGGGTGGAACAGCCTGGGTCCTTTTCTGTGTGGAGTCTGCATGTTCTCCCCATCCAAAGACATGCATTAGATTAATTGGTTACTCTAAACTGGCATTGACTTGAGTGTATATATATATATATATGACCTGTCTTGATGTAACTTTGTGTATGGAGGTAACCGTGTGTGTGTTGCTGAAATGGCTGCTGATGCTGATAGCGATGCTAAATAAAACCAAATAAACAAACAGAAAAAGCCATGAATGGAGACTGGCAGAATCATTCCAGGATCAGCAAGTCTCCAAATTTTCAATCAGACATGATCTTTATGACAACAGACTTGGGAATGCTTGCTAGAACAAAGCCAGGGCGGATGTGGCAAGGAAAAACACTACACATTATAAGGAAGAAACCTTGGAAGGCCCAAGGAACCCAACCTCCTTGGGTGGATCAGTTGATAAATGAAAGAATGAAACAAATTTATCTAGTCAAATAATTATGTTGTAATAGTTCAGAAACTAAGTAAATTTTATCAGATAAATAAAATATTAAATAAAATAACATAAAAAAATGCATACCTGCATTATTTAGTCCGATATACAGAATCACATTACTATTGTGAGTCTTTGATGGGAAAGTCCAGAAGCAGCTGGAGTTTGCTAGGTGCTACTAGAATATTGACTGAAATCAGGTTCTGTGTTTGGATGAGATAAAAGTCAGTTTTTTGGCTACACTCATGGTAGGTGTGCCTTAAAAAGGATAGTTATACTTAGAAGAACTATATTGTCATGTATAGTGAAGGATCTGTGATATTTTGGTGCTGATTTATCTCAGAAGGGCCTGATCCTGAATGTTCATCATGCCAATCAGTTACATTTGGAATCCTGTGAGCATGACAGTTGTCATCTTGGAATACAGGGATAGGAATGCTATGTCCCTTGGTAAGATGAAGAGCGAAAGGCAAATGTAGGCATTGTGGTTCAAATTTGCTCTCAGCTCAACCAAAGGACCCATTTCTGTGTAATTAAAAAACTCCCAGAACATCACAGAACCTCCTCCAGCTTGAACCCCACTTTGCACGAGGTCCTTATTGAAGGCTTCCTGAGGTCTGCAATGAACCGGATGCCTAGCATCATTCACATGCAGGCAGAAACAAGATTCATCTGACCACATAACACATTTCCAGTCATTGTGTCTTTTTCCTCCACTGTAACCGAGCAAATTTGTGAGCAGAGTGAGCAAGATCTGCCAATCTGCTCCATATGTTCATGGTATGCGGTTCCCAGAGCAACGGACATTGAGCTTTAGAAGCAAATTCTTGCAAGGAAGCAAGTAAATTTTTACTCACAAAACGTGAAACACTCAGCGGTCCCTGTCTGTCAGTTTCGTCTTTCGGCCACAATTCTGGAGAGAATTTCCTGTAGACTGGGATTTTAAAGGTTATTCTGGTTACTGCGCATGCGCTCCCTGCCACTACAAAGGGGCCAAGACTTGCCGCCTCCCTCTTCGACACATTAACTGTGGACTGTGGTAGCCTAGTGGTTAAGGTACTGGACTATGGACCAGAAGGTCCAGGGTTCAAATCCCATTTCTGCCAAGCTGCCACTGTTGGGTCCTTGACCAAGACCTTTAACCCACAATGGCTTGGATTGTAGGGTTGTACCAATTGTAAGTCGCTCTGGATAAGGGTGTCTGCTAAATGATGTAAATGTAATGATGGGGCGTGGCTTCTGTACTACAGTCCCATTCCTATTTCAACCAGTGGCCAGTTTCCTCCTTGTGTAATGTTTCTGATAACAGACAGGGACTGTACATCATCAAGTTTAAAGTAGGATTAAAGTGCCACCTGCTGACCATCTGGCAGCTTAGCAGGGTAGAATTTAAATGCCGGCAGGACATTTGCCTGGCGAGATATGGAGGGGTGTAGGGGTGTGTGTTTGTGTGTGTGTATTCAGGGTACTGTGCATGTGCATCCCGCCACTACTAATGGGCCAAGACTTGCCGCCCCCATCTCCGACACATTTACTAATATCCTGATTGGTTCTTTCTAATGACAGGGTGGGGTGTATATATGTTTTTGAGTTCAGGCTGTTTAACCTAACCATCTCACTTGGCAGACGTGAACGTGCGTGTATCCTGCCTCACTCTGTTGGGCGCTCTGCTATCGACTCAAGCTCCACTTCCCGAGGTGCAGCTTCTCCTGCAGCAGCCTGGGTCAGCCTCCTCTGGAGGTAACACGCCACAGTCCAGCTGCAGAGAGAGAAATGCCAATGAGAGGTCGGTGGAGTGTCAATGCTGGCTTCTGCAGGTTTGCATGTCACTGGTTACTCAGCCAAGAGAGGATCCCTGTTCCGACAGTGACACGGGCTCATCAGGCCCCTCTCTGGAGCCTTCCCCTGTTCGTCTCGAAGCACTACAAGTGAGTGACAAAAAGGAAACGAGGGCCGAAGAAATTGACTGTAATTAAGTGAATGGTATATTGTTTTAATATCTGACTCGTATGGGTGTCACTCAGGTTCTGGCTCACCTGGTGAAGGGCTACTTCCCTTTGGCTCAAGCGTCTCTGTTGGAGTTAGGCCAGCTCAGTGCCTGCTGTCTCAGAGAACAGGACCCTTCTGTACAGTTACATGGAGCTAAGGTGATGGTTTTGCTTTTACCGCATGGTACTTTTACTAATCTGGATACAGAACTATTCGGGGTTGATGTCTTAATTAACTACTGGTTTAGTGATGCACCACTGAATTCAACTGTTGATGAAAAATGAATGGCATAAAGCTGCTTTTTTTTTTTAAATGACACTGCATGTGTGTCTCAGAACACCTCAAACTGTGTGAAAGAACCTTATTGTTTATAAAAAGAGAATAAGTGTAAGGTGCTGCAAACTTCAAAAAAGATCTGCTCTGCAAATATTCTTCCATGTTTGTGTCTCAAATTGTGTTCTATTGCATATACAGTGCACTATGTAGGGTCTAGAGTGCCATCAAAGTATTATACAATGATAACATTTAAATCAGCTGATGGGCCAGCAAGGCTCTGACCCATGTATGAACAGCATGGACTCACAAGATCACTGAAGGTGTCCTGTGTTTTTTGGCACCAAGGCTTTGGTAGCAGGTCCATCAAGTCCTGTAAGTTGCGAAGAGGGGCCTCCATGGACCAGGCCCTTCAAACCCTTCAGGAAAGGTGTATAAATATTTATTTTAGGAATAAAGTCAAAACAAAAGCATCATCCAATTCAGAATGCTACTCTGTCTTTTCTTGGTTGCTATAGAATCTAACCAATCAAAACTGCTCATAAGAGTGCCTTCTGTCCACATGTTTGTGTGCCCCTTCTGGTGATAATTTGAAAGGTCTGGTAAGGTGAGTCTATTAGCGGACAAGATATCTGACCAATCAGGTTTTTTGATATTCACTACAGGGGCTGGCCCATACTGGTGTAACCCCTTCATGATATCCTACAGAAGGTGCTACATATTCTTCATTCATAAATAAATGTCACGGTCTATGCACGTGCTAATTTGGCTTAGATGATGTGAAATTTGCAAGGAAACTTGCAATAAGCCAAGCAAGTCTACCTACAAAGTAAAAAAGGACATGGAGGCAGAACTAGGTATGGTTAGTTTTGGATTCAGAGTAGTAACCATGCTGCATTTCATTTTTCTGGTGGAAATGCAGTACAACTATATATTTGATGATTTCTATTCTACTTGGCCCTTCCTGGTTCCTTTCTTTCTCTCTTTAATGTTCTGTTCTTTCACATGTTATTGTAGCTTTTAGAAGAACTGGGAACTGGGATTATCCAGCAATACAGAGCTGATGCCAACACTCCTAAGAACGCCAACCCTGTGCCAGTGTTCCAGGTAGGTTGGTAAAAATGCTTAGGGATGTTTTGGAAATGCCACTGTTTAAGAAATGCATTTTCTTCAGTAATCACTACAATAAAAAGAAGGATTTATCCTATTTTTACACCTCCTCATTTTAACCTTGCCTTTAACTGGCTCTGGCACCTACAGTATCTCCAGAGAACATGGCATAGGAGTAAGCATGTCCTGGATGAGATACCCGTACATCCCAGAGCTGGGTAGGAGTTGCTTATGTAGCACTGGTCATGATCCCCTGATTATTCTCTACTCCCTCAGACATAGCAGAGGATGTCTGCTTGTGATGGCTGACCTGTTATATAGGTGTACTTTACAGGCATTTGTCTACATTTAACTAAATTCACATTTATATTAAGTCATATATTTGTTCTTCGGGTAGAATCTATTTTTTAGTTTTTTCCGTACATAAAACCCTGGTATCTAATTTCCTGATATAGCATATGGGACATTCTAATCCCTTAACCTGCTATCTTAACCACTAATCCTCTATATTGGTTGATGATTGAGAAAACTTCTACTTCCACCCTCGACTTTTGTTTCATTCAGTGCTTAATTATGAGGTAATGCTTATTTTATATTGTAGTCTTCAGCACTTGAAGCAACAGCTGTAGGTCATTAGGGAACCTGTGTGCTTTCAACCCACCTAATCCACAGTTGATAGGCAGGCAGAAGTACTAAGAAAGTCCTCTTCACCACTATATTATGCTTTATCTGAAGACATGTTTACCCAATGAGGTAGCAGTTTCCCTATAAAAACCATGCAAAAGGGCTCTCATTATGACTATAACTATTCCATAACCATTTCCAAGAACAAAGTACAATTGGATAACAGGGTCTTTCAGGACAATGGACAAATTGAATTTCTCAGACAAATGATATCTTTTAAGACACCAGAAACATGTATTTTCTGATTCACTATGTTTGTGGTACATTTGAAGAAGGAAATTATGTCATGTCTTTCTTGTCTAAACCATTTTGCTTGACCTTGGTATTTGGGTAGGTAGTGCAGTTCTGGTCTGAGATCCTGACTGGTCCGCTGACTGGAGCGTTACAGAATGAGCAGCACCCGACATTACAGACCAGCGCATGTGATACACTCTCCTCCATCCTACCACAAGCCTTCAGCCAGCTTCCTGTGAGTGTGTGCCTGTGCTTATAGTAGGGTAGGGTAGGACACTTGTGGATGCACATGTTATTTAGGCAATAGCACAATGAGTATATTCAGCAATAGGATTTGCTGTCGATACAGCAGAAATGTCTTGTCAATGTCGCTACAGCTGCAATCCATCATGTTAGATCTGTGGTGAGTATACACTTCAGGGTCAAAGATGCACCATGACTGCACTTACTAAGAAAGCCTATGAGCGTTGGAGATTGGGGGTTTTGGATTTGGGCTTAAGGTTATGTATAGAGTTGGAGGTGTGGGTTCACATTTGCGCTGATATTTGGGGATAGGGTTAGGGATAGACGCATTATTAACCTTAAACAGCTACAGCAATACACATAAATTAAAGGACTTCAGAAATAAAGTAACCGGTGTGTGTGTGTATTTTGAAGGACAAGACTCAGGTGCTTTGTATCACTGTATTACTTGGACTGACGTATAGTGAGAACTCCTTGGTGAAGGCAGCAGCAGTGAGAGCGCTGGGTGTCTACATCCTGTTTCCGTGTCTCAGAGAGGTATAGTGTGTCATAACACATACAGTGGGGCAAAAAAGTATTTAGTCAGCCATTGATTGTACAAGTTCTCCTACTTAGAAAGATGAGAGAGGACTGTAATGTTCATCATATGTACACTTCAACTTCAATGACAGACAAAATGAGAAAAAAAAAATCCAGGAAATCACATTGTAGGATTTTTTTAAGAATTTAATTCTAAATCATGGTGGAAAATAAGTATTTGGTCACCCACAAATAAGCAAGATTTCTGGCTCACACAGACCTGTAACTTCTTTAAGAAGCTCTTCTGTAATCCACCCATTACCTGTATTAATGGCACCTGTTTGACCTCGTTGTCTGTATAAAAGACACCTGTCCACAGCCTCAAACAGTCAGACTCCAAACTCAACCATGACCAAGACCAAAGAGAAAATTGTAGACCTGCACAAGGCTGGGAAGAGTGAATCCACAATAGGGAAGCAGGTTGGTGTGAATAAATCAACTGTGGGAGCAATCGTAAGAAAATGGAAGACATACAAGACCACTGATAATCTCCCTCAATCTGGGGCCCCACGCATGATCTCATCCCGTGGGGTCAAAATGATTATGAGAACGGTGAGCAAAAATCCCAGAACTACCGTGAGGGACCTGATGATGACCCTGCATGAGAGCTGGGACCAAATTCACAAAGGCTACCATCAGTACCAACTACGGCGAGAGGGACTCAGATCCTGCAGTTGCCAGTGCATATCTCCATGCTTAATCCTGTCCAGGGCCGTCTGAAGTTTGCAGAAGCATTGATTGATCCAGAAGAGGATTGGGAAATACGGAACTTTTGGTAAAAACTCAACTCCTCGTTTGGGTTTTTTTGGAGGAAAACGAATGCTAGTTTATTCCAATAACACCATAACTACTTGAAGCAATGGGGTGGAAACATCATTCTTTGAGGCTGTTTTTTTCTCTGCAAAGAGTACAGGACGACTTATCCGGTTAAGGAAGAATGAACGGGTCCTGTATCGTGAGCTTTAAAGAAGCCGCAAAACCTCTTTCATCAGCGACAGCAATGAAGATGGAAATGGCTGGGTCCATTCCAGCATGACCATGATCCCAACACACCGCTCGGGATGAAGGAGTGGCTCCGTAAAAAGCATTTCAAGGTCCTGGAGTGGCCTAGCCAGTCTCCAGACCTCAATCCCATAGAAAATTTGTGCAGGGAGTTGAAAGTCCGTGTTGCCCCAAAACATCACTGCTCTAGAGGAGATCTGCATGGAGGAATGGACCAAAATACCAGCTACAGTGTGTGCAAACCTGGTGAAGACTTACAGGAGACGTTTGACCTCTGTCATTGCCAACAAAGGTTATGTTACAAAGTATTGAGTTGAACTTTTGATATTGACCAAATACTTATTTTCCATCATAATTTACAATTAACTATTTTAAAAATCCTACAATGTGATTTCCTGGATTTGTTTTTCACATTTTGTCTCTCATAGTTGAAGTGTACCTATGATGAAAATTACAGATCTCTCTCATCTTTCTAAGTAGGAGAACTTGCATAATCAGTGGCTGACTAAATACCTTTTTGCCCCACTGTATGCATGTGAATCTTCAGTCTTTGTTATCCACTGCTGATTCTGATCTGCTTCTTCATCGGTCACTTTCTCTGACTCGCAGGACGTGATGTTTGTGGCTGACACAGCCAATGCCATCCTCACTGCCCTGGATGATCGCTCACCTAACGTTCGTGCCAAGGCTGCTTGGTCACTAGGCAACCTCACAGATACACTCATCGTCAACATGTAGGGAACGGAGGAATTTAAATGTGTGATCATAGTTGGGCTGTCATGGAATACAAGCATTCAGAATATATGTTCAGAGCACAAAATGCATTTTTGTGCACATTTGTATTCAATTCAAGTTAGAGTGGGGGCCAAACAATCTGACACTATTAGGAAAATTTTAAACTATGAGTAAAAATTTTGCTTTTTTTTCCTCAAATTTTAAACAGTGTCACAAATCATATAGTCAGAATATCAATTTGAGTGCAATGTTGAATCGGGGGGGGGGGGGGACTTGTTGAATTTCAGAATTTATTAGTGTTTGGTAGGACTTCCATTTGCTGTAATGAGTGTGCACTCAAACTGGCATGGACTCTACAAGTTTGTGCAAAATCTGATATTTATCTATATATCTAGCTGATATGAAGGCTTTTTTTAAAGTTTATGTTTGTACAGTGGCACTGCCGTTCACCACCAACCCTCAGCACCATAACGCTGATAAACAGTGACACCCCGAATGTATTCTAAATTTCAAAGTATTCTGAATGTTACATTTGTGACCATTTTGTAAATATGGTACTTGATTAAATAGTGTTTTCAGAACTGATTCCAAATTATTTATCAGGTTTAATGACTTCTTTGTATTCATTATTCACAGGGAGTCAGTTGGACTAGATTTTCAGGAGGAGCTCTCTGACATGCTTCTTCTAAAGATGCTCAAATCTGCCACTCAGGCATCTGGAGACAAGGACAGGGTGTGTGCAGGGCATTGAAACAGAACGTGGTATTGTAGCATGTCCTGGTATATCGTGGTCCTCTGATGATTATGTAAATGTACAAGTACAATGCAAAAGTCTTAACCATAATTAGATTTGTTGCTTTGGTGACAGTATAATGACCATATGTGACATAGTGTCGTGGATTGGACCCAAAAATTTCACATTTTGGTTATGTCATATATATATATATATGTGTGTGTGTGTGTGTGTGTGTGTATATATATATATATATATATATATATATATATGTGTGTGTGTGTGTGTATATATATATATATATATAAATATTTATATATTATCTATCTCTATCTATATCTATATATTGTGTGTGTGTGTAATTATATATGTGTTGGTATGTATGTCTATATCTATACTCTATCTATATCTCGATATGTCTCTCTCTATCTCTCTATCTCTCTCTCTTTCTCTCTCTATTCTCTCTCTCTCGTCCCTCCCTCCCGCCCCTCTCTCTCTCTCTCTTCCCCCCCCTCTCTCTATCTCTCTCTTCTCTCTCCTCTATCTCGTCGTCATCTCTCTCTCTCTCCTCTCCCCCCCCCCCCTCTCTCTCCTCTCTCCTCTCTCTCTCTCTATCTCTCTCTCTCTCCCCCCCTCCCTCCCTCCCCTCCTTCCTATTTCTCCTCTCTCTCTCAGTCTCTCTCTCTCTCTCCTTTTTGTTTCCCCCCCTGCCTCTCTTTAATCTAATGGTGGCCAAAGACTTTGCACAGTACTGTATTTTGGCAGGATGCTGACTTAAATAAGGTTACTGGATTTTATTGTTGTTATAATAGTATTATTGTTGCGTTGCAGGTAAAGAGTAACGCTGTGCGGTCTTTGGGGAATCTTCTGCATTTCCTGCAGCCGGTGCACCTGAGCAAGCCATCATTCCTGCAGCCCTTAGATCAGGCCATGAGGGCTCTCATAGACACGGCCAGAGGTGACGCTACCATGAAGGTGCGCTGGAATGCCTGTTATGCTCTGGGAAATGCTTTTCAAAACCCTGGCTTGCCCTTGGGTAAGTGTGCAAACATCTAAACAAAATTCAGCAAGGCTGCATTCACACTGTGGCCCAAATCCAGTCTCATTGCTTACATCTGTTTTAGATTTGTCCGTCTTATTATAGGGTGACACTGTGCTCCAGTTTCTCCAGAGACCTGGGTTTGAATCCCGGCTCGTCTCCTTGTATCATATGCATGTAATTTGTAAAGACACCAACATAACCAGTTATTTCTTAAGGTACTCATTATTTATGTCTCTTCCACATATGTTCCAAATGGTTTGGATTTAATCTGACTTGCTGACTACATAGGCACACAAGTACTTGCCTATATTCCCATTAGATGAGTAAGAAATTACTTTTAATTAAGTATGCTTTTGGTGCTTGGGTACCACAGCGGCAATATGCTGGCCTACCACCATGGAGACCTTGATTTCGGTCAGAGAAGGTGTTCGAAAAATGCAATATGCATTAGATGGCATACAGTCGTATGAAAAAGTTTGGGCACCCCTGATAATTTTCATGATTTTTCTTTATAAATCATTGGTTGTCCAGCTCAGCAATTTCAGGTAAATATATCATATAGCAGATGAACACCGTGATATTTGAGAAGTGAAATTAAGTTTATAGGTTTTACAGAAAGTGTGCAGTAATTATTCAAACAAAATTAGGCAGGCATAAATTTGGGCACCCTGTCCATTTGAATATATACCTTTAAGCACTAAATTTATTGGAACACAAAATTTTTTTTGTAAGCTCATTGCCCTTGTTACATACACAAGTGAAGCCAAATATGAGAAATTGTTAAGGTGGCCAATTGGAAGTTTTTTTTCTCCTCTTTGCATCTTCTCTTCAGAGTGGCAACATGGGAGCCTCAAAACAAACTCTCAAATGGCCTAAAGCAAGGTTGTTTCAACATCATGGTTCAGGGAAAGGGAAAAGCGCTCTCAGAATTTCAGCTGCAGTTTCCACTGTGAGGAACTAGTGAGGCAATGGAAGACCACGGCACAGTTCTAGTTAAGGAACTCCCGAAGTGGCAACCAAGAAAAATCTCAGATAGGCAGAGGCGAGGATGGTGAGAACAGTCATAGTCAAGCACAGACCACCTCCAAAGGACTACAAAACCTCATCTTGCTGCAATGGTGTCACTGTTTCATCGTTCAACTATACAGCGCACTTTGCACAAGGATAGGCTGTATGGGGAGAGTACTGCAGAAGAGCCTTTTCTGCAGACACGCACAACAGAGTCCACCTGAGGTGTTCCCAGCACTTTGGACAATCCATCTTCATTTTGGAATAAAGTGCTGTGTACTGATGAAAACTAAATTGAGTTATTTGGACAAAACAGAGGAACGGAAAAGAACCAGCATCCCTACCAACACTTGCTACCCACAGTAAAAATTTGGTGGTCGGTTCCATCATGCTGTGACTGTGTGGGCCAGTGCAGTACTAGGAATCTTGTTAAACTTGAGGGTCGCATGATTCCATTTAATACTCCAGATTCTTGAGCAATATCAAGAAATCAGTGCCAAAGTTGCACCGAGCAACGCCCCCAACCCTGCCAAATTCTACTAAGGCATTCATGCGAGGAACCAGTACAACGTTCTGGAATGGCCATCTCAGTCCCCAGACATGAATATTACTGGAAAGTGTGGGCGTCATGCTCGGAAACCCATCAAACCTGACTGAACTGGAGATGTTTCTAAAGAAGAATGTCCCAAAGCCCCTTCAAACCAGAATCCAGACTGGAAGCTGTGAAGCGTTTAGCGTCTTGTTATTTCTTACAAAATGAGTATGTACTAAATATTATGTCAATTTTTCTGTGGGGTGCCCAAATTTATGACCTGCCTAATTTTTTGTTTGAATAATTACTGCACACTTTCTGTAAATCCTATAAACTTCATTTCACTTCTCAAATATCACTGTGTTCATCTGCTATATGATATATTTAACTCAAGTTGCTGATCTGAACAACCAATGATTTCTAAACTAAAATCATGAAAATTATCAGGGGTGCCCAAACTTTTTCATACGACTGTAATAAACAAGAACACATCATCCACCTCAACTATGCGTATCGTCCCATGTTTTGCATCGCAATACAGCATGTCACGATGCATCATTACACCCCTATGTGGTGCAGTATGTAGTCTTTCTGCAGCTACACATCTTGTGAGTATAGAATCTTTGTGTACTATTTCCTGACATTTTCCACATGTTTACAAGGTTATTACATTTAAGGCACTTTTCAAATATGGCAATGTGAAATTCTGCACACGTTAATATTTGCCAGCCTCTCAGTGGGAGGTTGAGATGAAGTGTGAAATCTCTCTGTCTCTATAGAACCAGCCAGATGGGAAGATTTAGGGTGCATCTTGCTGCTTGCGCTTTTCACCAAGAAGTTGCCAGGGTCTAATATGCGAACACTTCTGCACTTTTTCACCACATATACATAATTACAATGAAATTATTTTGCGTTTGCATATACCCATATTGCACACGTCTAGAGAAAAAGAACAGAATTGTGGTCAACAGTTCTATTAATTAAACTTTCTATTTAAAAGAAGGCCTCCACTGCAGCAGTTATAGCTTTGCAGAGGTTTTTGCAGGCAGGTTTTCAAAGGTATTCTAGTTGAACCCATGTCTTCTGTAGGTCTTAGCATATATGGAACAGACTCATTGAGGTGTTCTCACTCTTCTAGTTTTATACTATCCAATGTCTGTGTTCTTTTACCAGTTTTATCCCTTTGTCCTGACTATATCTAGAACTATACAGTACTGTGCAAGTCTGAGGGCACCATTAAATATTGTTTTAGCAATTGTATAATGACCATACATAATTGTTTCTCAGTCTCTTTATTATAATGCAACCAGAAAATACAAAGAAATTGTATGCATACTTTACAAAAATTGACAAAACTCTTAAGGTTACAGTGGCAAGTATTTAGTGTGACCCCCCCTTGCACTTGAGCAATAGCAGCATCTGGCATCTTCATCCGGATTCCAAGTTGCCGTTTCGACAGTCCGAAGAAGCTTGATCAGAAATGGTCTTTTTGGAAATTTATCCAAGAAACCACTTTTTTTTAATTTGGAACAGAGCGAAAAAGCTAGGATATGCTAAAGCTAAAGCTGGAATGAAGATCAGTGGAGAAGAGTATTATGGAGTGACAAATCCAGGGATCTAATTGCCGACAATATGTTATATATGGTCATATGCTGCTGAAACAGCAAATATAATGGTGCCGTAAGAATTTTGCTCAGTACTGTATCTAGGACTATGTGTAGATCTATTTTTTCTGATCAAGAGTGAACACCCTGTGTGAAATCAAAACAGTCTGTTATGTGGATTGACTTTCATTTTTGCAAAACAAAAGGTTATTTTCTTATGTACTTAAGTATTGAACTAATAAGTATCGAAGTAATTGTAAAAAAAAAAGGCATAGGTATGACTTCAACATTAGTTATGTATTAACTGTGTCAATGAATTTACTAGCACATATATATCTATGTATATGGTGGTCTAGGAATCACGAAGAAGCTAATGCCCTATTTAAATAGTTTTTTAAATTACTATGTGAGAGCAGCTTGGTGGGTAGCACCATTCCCTCACAGCAAGAAGGTCCTGGGCTCGATCCCAGGTGGAGTGGGTCCTGTCTGTGTGGAGTTTGCACGTCCTCCCTGGGTCCGTGTGGGTTTTCTCCGGGTGCTCTGGTTTCCTCCCACAGCTCAAAGACATGCTTTAGTAAATTAATTAAGCTAAATTGGCCCAGTCTGAGTGTATATACAGTGGTACCTCTGTTATTGTTGTTAATTCTTTGCAGAAGGTTTGTCCAGAATCAAAAACGACGACTACCGAGCAAATATTTCCCCAAAAGGAATAATGTACCGTATTTTTCGGACCATAAGGCGCACTTAAAATCCTTTAACTTTCTCAAAAATTGACAGTGCGCCTAAAAATGCGGTGCGTCTAATGTATGAATTAATTCTGGTTGTGCTTTCTGACCTAGAACCGATTGTAGATGGTACATGGCGCTCATAAATCTGTCACAATGTTTTAGCACGGCCTTCGTACGTTACGAAGCTTATGGCAACCGTAGTGCGCAGCATCGCGGAGTAATACAGTATGTGCTTCAGCATTAGGGTACGTGCATTCATTCATTCATTTTCGAAGCGGATTTCAAACACAACGCTATCAGTCACGCAGTACAACATAGAGCAGCTGCGAGAGAATTCAACATTAACGATAGAATCAATGGTCCGGAAGTGGAGGAAGCAAAGAAGACGCCCTGCGCCAGGTAAAGGACCAAAAACGAGCTTCCGACGGAAACTTAAGAGTTTTGTTTCATTGCATGCGTCTTATAACCCGGTGCGCTTTATATATGAACATATACCCGTTAGCAGGTCGATCATTGATATTGCGTCTTATAACCCGGTGCGCTTTATGGTCTGAAAAATACAGTAAATTGAATTAATCTGTTCCAGACCGCCAGAAAAATCCACACTAGAGCCTATGATGCGTAATGATAAGCAGGTTATGTTTAAAAATCCTTACATTAACCTACAGTGACCAAAAGCATTACCACAAAGCTTATTTTATAATAAAGTGTTGAAAAATCTCATTTAGTGAGTAATGGATTGAAAGTGAAAAGTAAAAAATGAACTTGACCTGTTGGTGAACTCGGCGCTAGCATAGCTGCTAAGGTTCCTGCACGTTATGTTTCCTTTCGGTTTCTTTTCAGTTGGCTCTTATGGCTCTTATAAGTAACATTTTTAGGACCCATACAGTACTGTAGATTGTTGTGAATCTGAATCACTGTTTACTGAATCGTGAATCCAGTTTCAGCCGAAAACTTTCAGTGCACCTCTAATATGGCCTTGTGCACTGAACATAATGGTTTGGAAATCCAGGTTTCTGCTGGTTACCCAAAGCAGCACCAGCTCCAGCACTTGCACTGGCATTGATTTAGTAGAAAAGGGTATTGGTTTTCCAGCGAGATTATAGCTGCTTTACCATGTCGCCTGGAATTTGAAAAGATGCCATCGCAGTGTCTGAATAGTGTGTGCTTGAATTGCAAATAAATCTTTATACAGTTATGTTAACGTTAAATAATTAACCTTTTTTCCCTATTTAGGAAGTGCCAGCTGGTCTAAAGAGGCCTATTCAGCTCTCTCATCCATCGTCACTTCCTGTAAGAACTTCAAAGTGCGCATCAAGTCCGCTGCTGCTCTCTCTGTCCCTGCTACACGCAGTTGCTATGGAGACACGCGTCAATTTGCTGAAGTGTGGCGTGCCTTGTCACAAGCGCTGGAACACAGCGAGGAAACGGAGGATTTTCTTGAATACCGTTACTGTGCCAATTTGCGTTCGGAACTCTCCCACACTCTTCTTCACCTCCTGTCCTTGTGCCAATCTGACGATCTGTCTGCAGTCGCAGCAACGTTAAGTGGCCAGTCGAAACCAGCACTCCAGGGCTTTCTGGTTCATTACCTCTGTGGGGTTTCTTCAGTTTTTGGACATGATGGTGTTGATGGAGAGGATGCAAGACAGCAGACTGAGCCTACAGACAGACTGAAGGTGCTGGATCAGATCTTGCTCAGACTGAAGGTGCAGGAAGGAGATATTGCAGAAGAAAGCAGGTCTGATCTGGACTCTGTCGTGGGGTTCTTAGAGGATATTTTAAAGAGCTGTGAGATGTTGAAGGCACCAGATCGATTGGACGTTTCACAGACACAGACAAACTCACCTCAGAAGCTTTTATGAGACACTGTCATGTAGACAGGCTAATTATATCAAAAACTCCTTTAGCAGAGTATGTAATTTACCTTGCAGGTGCAAATGTTTGGACAGCCCTGCTCAAATGATTAGTTTTTTTAAATTAAATACTTGACCATTTTACAGGAATATGACATTAAAAAAGAATAAAACACAATTTCACCTGTGCAGAAGTGTTGCAACTGACTGCTGTTTTCCCAGTTAGCGTGGTCGCAGCTACAGAGCTTAAAAAAAGCAATGTTAAATAAAATAAAACCAAGCCATGTGCTGTCCTGGATAGGATTGAGACTCCCCCCCCCCCCCCCCCCCCCATTACCCCACAACCAGGAAACAGAGAGGTTACAGTGGTGCTTGAAAGCTTGTGAACCCTTTAGAATTTTCTAAATTTCTGAATAAATACGACCTAAAACATAATCAGATTTTCACACAAGTCCTAAATGTAGATAATCAGAAACCAGATAAACAAATGTGACAAAAATAGTATACTTGGTCTCATATTTAGTGAGGAAAATTATCCAATATTACATATTAGTGAGTGGCAAAAGTATGTGAACTTCTAGGATTAAGTTAATTTAAAAGTGAAATTAGACTCAAGTGTTTTCAGTCAATGGGATGACATTCAGATGTGAGTGGGCACCCTGTTTATTTAAAGAACAGGGATCTATCAGAGTCTGCTCTTCACAAGACGTTTGTGGAAGTGTATCATGGCACGAACAAAGGAGATTTCTGAGGACCTCAGAAAAGGAGTTGTTGATCTCTAAAGAGTTTGGATTCCACCAATCCACAGTCAGACAAATTGTGTACAAATGGATGAAATTCAAGACCGTTGTTACCCTCCCCAAGAGTGGTCGACCAACAAAGATCACTCCCAAGAGCAAGGCGTGTAATAGTTGGCTCCCAGGACCCCAGGGTAACTTCTAAGCAACTGAAGGCCTCTCTCACATTGGCTAATGTTAATGTTCATGAGTCCACCATCAGAAGAACACTGAACAACAATGGTATGCATGGCAGGACTGCCAGAAGGCTATTGGACGAATGTTTTGTGGATGGAAGAGACCAAAATGGAACTTTTTGGTTTAAAAGAAAAGCTTTATGTTTGGAGAAAGGAAAACACTGCATTCCAGCATAAGAACCTTATCCAGGGATCTATCAAAGGCTGCTCTTCACAACACATGTTTGTGGACCTCAGAAAAAGAGTTGTTTTTTTCCCGACCAACAGAGATCACTCCTTCGACGAGTGTGAGACCCCACACATTTAGCCGCAATGCTTTGTCGGTTCACCCACTGCGCAGTCACTGAGCCCTGAGTCCCATCTGCTGGGACATCCCAAACGCCCTTGTCGCCGCGTTTGAAACTCCAGCACTTGGCGTGCGGAGAGACCCAGAGCTAGATTTGGCGAACCCACCACCACCACTGGGAGACCGCACCCTCACCACTCCACGCACAACATCCTGCACCACCTTATCAGGGATTTTATCCTCCTGCAACCAACTCTCTGGCTCCTAGACTTCACAACAATGCTCTGTTCTGGCTTCAGTCGTGGAACCCCCCTCCCAAGCGAGAAAATGAGTTGTTTTTTGCCCGACCAACAGAGATTCACTACAAGAGTGTGGAATAGTTGGTTGAGGTGACAAAAGGAGCCCAGGGTAACTTCTAAGCCCACTGAAGGACTCTCACATTGGCTAATGTTTAATGTTCATGAGTCCAACCATCAGAAGAACCACTGAACACAACAATGGTGTGCATGGCAGGGTTGCAACCGAGAAAGCCCACTGCTCTCTCCAAAAAGAAAATTGCTGCTCATCTGCAGTTTTTAAAAGATCACGTGAACGAGGCCAGAAGGGCTATGGAAGAATGTTTGTGGACGGATGAGACCAAAATAGAACTTTTTGGTTTAAAAGAAAAGCGTTATGTATGGAGAAAGGAAAACACTGCATTCAAGCATAAGAACCTTATCCCATCTGTGAAACATGGTGGTGGTAGTATCATGGTTTGGGCCTGTTTTGCTGCATCTGGGCCAGGACAGCTTGCCATCATTAATGGAACAATGAATTCTGAATTATATCAGAGAGTTCTAAAGGAAAATGTCAGGATATCTGTCCATGAACTGAACCTTAAGAGAAGGTGGGTCATGCAGCAAGACAACGACCCTAAGCACACAAGTCGTTCTACCAAAGAATGGTTAAAGAACCTTAATGTTTTGGAATGGCCAAGTCAAAGTCCTGACCTTAATCCAATCGAAATGTTGTGGAAGGACATGAAGTGAGCAGCTAATATGAGGAAACCCACCAACATCCCAGAGCTGAAGCTGTTCTGTACGGAGGAATGGGCTAAAATTCCTCCAAGCCGGTGAGCAGGACTGATCAACAGTTACAGGAAACGTTTAGTTGCAGTTATTGGTGCACATTGGGGTCACACAAGATACTGAAAGCAAGGGTTCACATACTTTTGCCACTCACTAATATGTAATATTGGATCATTTTCCTCAATAAATGTGAGACCAAGTGTAATTTTTTTTCTCATTTGTTTAACTGGGCTCTATCTACTTTTGGGACTTGTGTGAAAGTCATATTTATGCAGAAATGTAGACAGTTCTAAAGGGTTCACAAACTTTCAAGCATCACTGTCAAACATGGAAAAAAATATGTTCATTTGTGCCTGCTTCTCATTTAGAAAATGAGTGAAATTCATCAGTATTTTAACCAGGGGTGCCAAAACTTTTCCTGAAGGTTATGCACATGATTATCAGTGAATAGGTTTACTTGTACTTCAGTAACTTTTAGATAATTACTGAATTTTGGCAGTTATTCAATTATGCATGTCAAACAGAATACTGCTTTTATTCTCTTCACATTTTATCTTCTTTTGGATTAAAGCTATTAGCAAATCATAAGCAATCTAATAAAGCCATGCCTATCACACAGGGAAAGCTAGGCTCTGTCTAAACCACATATCATACAAAACATTTCAGAAAATTAGCATATTGCACTAGTACATTGGCGTTAGTATTGTTGATGTAGTTAAACAATAATAATGCACATTATGATGTGATGTGATGGTTATCAGCATAATTCCGTCACTGTGTTGAAGATAAATTATCTAATTTAATTGGCTGGAAACTTCGAGACAAATGACTTATTAATCCACTCAATGTTCTGTACTAAGCAAAGGTTGGGCATTCCTGGTCAATTTGCATTTTGTTCTTTGAAAATGAAGGCACAAACATAGCCTTTTCAGGGAACAGAATTTGTTAGCCCACCACAGTAGTGCCTTCCGGCCAGGTCGGATGTCAAGTTGCAACTTATGCATTCTGATCACTGCTCTAGAGGAGATCTGCATGGAGGAATGGGCCAAAATACCAGCTACAGTGTGTGCCAACCTGGTGAAGACTTACAGGAGACGTTTGACCTCTGTCATTGCCAACAAAGGTTATGTTACAAGGTATTGAGTTGAACTTTTGTTATTGACCAAATACTTAATTTTCAGCATAATTTACAATTAAATTCTTTAAAAATCCTACAATGTGATTTCCTGGATTATTTTTTTTCCTCATTTTGTCTCTCATAGATGAAGTGCATCTATGATGAAAATTACAGAGACCTCTGTCATCTCTCTAAGTAGGAGAACTTGCACAATCAGTGACTGACTAAATACTTTTTTGCCCCACTGTGTGTGTGTGTGTGTGTGTATATATATATATATATATATATATATATATATATATATATATATATATATATATATATATATATATAAAATTCAAATATATCACAAGGCCTAGGTTACCATATCAATCTTCTGCTGAACTGAGAGATAACCAGGCCATAGTGGAAGATGCTGGATGTTAATTTATACCAGGACAGCAGACCACTACTACTGTGAACATTGAGGTGACAAACAATACCATTAGACTATCTGAAATCTGAAGTCACATATTTGCAGACATCACAATATCCAAATGCACCAGGTGGGATTGCCTACATTGGACCGTGCATTACAGTGCAACAGATCTAGAAGCATTTTGAGCCATTTGGTCTAATGAATAACACTATAAACAAATACATATATGTACTGTAAATGTACTATTTCAGCACTGTATAGCCATTATAATACTTTAATCCAGTGTATTGTGCTTCACCATACTGGCTACTATAGGACTCTTTCTCATTGGCTGGTCTGTTTCAGCGCTGGATGCTGCTACAGTTCAGCGTGTTTATATTTTAATTCATGAGACATCGTGAGTTTCTGTCAAGCTCCTGTGGTTTGCAACTGGTTTTTCAAGCACACACAATGTATTGTTACCAGTACATTAACCATGACCAAGAACAGGACCCAACCAGGATGTTGAACAGGACCCAATCAGCACCCAACCAGGACCTTGAACAGGACCCTGAAGAGGAAGCAATCAGGACCCTGAACTGGACCTTGTACAGGACTCTACCAGGAACTTAAACAGGACATTGAACAAGACTCAACCAGGACCTTGAACAACACGTTGAACAGTTCCCAACCAGGACCTTGAACAGGACACAATCAAGACCTTGAATTCGACCCAATCAGGACCATGAACAGGACCTTGAAAAGGACCTTGAACAAGATCCAACCAGGACCTTGAACAGGACATTGAACAAGACTTAAGCAGGACCTTGAACAGCATGTTGAACAGTTTCCAACCAGGACATTGAACAGGACCCCACCAGGACCTTGAACAGGACATTGAACAGGTTGTTGAACAGGACCCAACCAGGTCCTTAAACAAGACCTTGAAATAGACCCAACCAGAACTTTGAAGAGGACCTTGAACAAGACCCAACCAGGACCTTGAACAGGACACATCATACTCTTCAATTATTGTATTTAACATCTAGGCTGCCCAAGGAGGATGGGTCCCTATTTGAGTCTTGGGTCCTCCCAAGGTTTCTTCCTATAAGGGAGTTTTTCCTTGCCTCTGTCGCCGCAGGCTTGCTCAACTAGGGCTTTGATCTAATATATTTGTAAAGCTGCTTTGAGACAATGCTGCGTTGTAAAAAGCGCTATATAAATAAATTTGACTTGACTTGACTTGACACATCCAGGACCTTAAACAGGACACAACCAGTACATTAACCATGACCAAGAACAGGACCCAACCAGGACGTTGAACAGGACCCAATCAGCACCCAACCAGGACCTTGAACAGGACCCAACGAGGATCTTGAACAGGACCCAACCAGGTCCTTTAACAGAACCGAACCAGGACCTTGAACAAGACCTTGAAATAGACCCAACCAGAACTTTGAAGAGGACCTTGAACAAGACCAAAACAGGTGCTTAAACAGGACCCTGAAGAGGAAGCAACCAGGACCTTGAACAGGACACATCCAGGACCTTTAACAGGACCCAACCAGAACCTTGAACAAGACGCAACCAAGACCTTGAACAGGACACAACTAGTACATTAACCATGACCAAGAACAGGACCCAACCAGGACGCTGACCAGGACCCAACCAGGACGTTGACCAGGACCCAAACAGGACCTTGAACAAGACCCAACCAGGACCTTAACCAGGACCTTGAACAGGACCCTGAAGAGGAAGCAATCAGGACCTTGACCAGGACCCAACCATTACCCTGAACTGGACCATGTACAGGACTCTACCAGGAAATTAAACAGGGCATTGATCAAGACTCAACCAGGACCTTGAACAACACGTTAAACAGTTTCCAACCAGGACCTTGAACAGAACCGAACCAGGACCTTCAACAGGACCTTGAAAAGAACCCAACCAGGACTTTGAAGATGACCTTGAACAAGACCCAACCAGGACCTTGAACGGATCCCTTCCAGGACCTTGAACAGTACCAAACCAGGACGTCGAACAGGACACAAACCAGTACCTTAACCAGGCTCTTAAACAGGACCCAATCAGCACCCAACCAGAACCTTGAAAAGGACCCAACCAGGACCTTGAACAGGACCCAACTAGGACCTTGAACTTGACTTTGAACAGGACCCAATCAGGACCTTGAACAGCACCCAACCAGGACCTTAAACAAGACACATCCAGGACCATGAACAGCACCTTGCAAAACGGACCCAACCAGGACCTTGAACAGGATGTTGAAAAAGACCCAACCAGAATCTTGAACAGGACGTTGAACAGGACACAACCAGAACATTGAGCAGGACCCAACCAGGACCTTGAACAGGACAATGAAAAGGACCCAACCAGGACCTTGAACGGGAATTTGACCAGGACCCATCCAGCACCTTGAAAAGGACCCAACCAGGACCTTGAACAGGACCCAACCTTGAACCTGACTTTGAACAGAACCTAACCAGAACCCTGAAAAGGACACATCCAAGACCTTGAACATGACCAAGAACAGGACCAAACCAGGTCCTTGAAGATGACCCAACCAGGACCTTAAACGGGACCTTAAACAGGACCCATCCAGGACCTTGAATAGGACCTTGAACAGGACCCTACCAGGACCTTGAATATGACCCGAACAGGACCTTGAACAGGACCTTGAACAGGACCCAAGCAGAACCTTGAACTGGACCCAAGCAGAACCTTGAACAGGACACATCCAGGACACATCCAGGACCTTGAACAGGACCCAACCAGGACCTTGAACAGGACCCAACCAGTACCTTAACTAAGAACTTGAACAGGACCCAACCAGGACTTTGAACAGGGCGCAATCAGAACCTTGAACAGGACACTGAACAGGACACATCCAGGACCTTGAACAGGACCTTGAACAGGACCCAACCAGTACCTTAACTAAGAACTTGAACAGGACCCAACCAGGACCTTGAACAGGACCTTGAATAGGACCCTGAACAGGACCTTGAATAGGACCCTGAACAGGACCCAAGCAGAACCTTGAACAGGACACATCCAGGACCTTGAACAGGACCTTGAACAGGACCTTGAACAGGACCTTAAACAGGACCTTGAACAGGACCCAACCAGTACCTTAACTAAGAACTTGAACAGGACCAAACCAGCACCTTGAACAGGACCTAACCAGGACCTTGAACAGGACATTGAAGAATACCTTGAACAGGACCCATCCAGGACCTTGAACAGGACCTCGAACAGGACCCAACTAGGACCTTAACCAGGACCTTGAACAGGACCCAACCAATACCCTGAACAGGACACTGAACAGGACCCAACCAGGACCCTGAAAAGGACACATCCAAGACCTTGAACATGACCAAGAACAGGACCAAACCAGGTCCTTGAAGATGACCCAACCAGGACCTTAAACAGGACCCTGAACAGGAACCAACCAGGACCTTGAACAGGACCCAACTAGGACCTTGAACAGGACATTGAACAGGACCAAACCAGGACCTTGAACGGGACCCAACCTGGATGTTGAACTGGAACTTGATCAGGACCCAGCTAGGACCTTGAATAGGACCCAGTCATGTGTGCCACTGAAACTTTTCCATCCATCGGTTTTTAACCCCTCACAATGTGTCCAGAGATTTGGCTCTGAGAAGAAAATCAAAGAATCTGACGCCACACATTTTGAAGGAAAGTGGCTGTGGTAGCATCCTCAGTATCATCTAGGAAATGAATAACTGAGCTGCTCTCCATTAGCCATGGAAACCTGCTGATAATCATGTCTGGTGGATATCCGGGGAACAGATGAGGAAGTGTAAGCTGCTGCTCACATATAAATTCCACATTGGGTAGAATAAAAGTTGAAGGTAACCTGAGAAACACTGATTTCTGACAGGGCCATGAATGCTGTTAAGGGAGTAGCTTCACTGTAACCCTAAATGAACCATGTGTTTTTCAGGAACCAGAAGTAAAAGACAAGGAACCAGACTGATGAAGACTTTGGTATATGGGAGGTCTTCACCAAGGAGGATGGATGGACCAACATGGTAAGCTCTGGGTTTGGTTAGATGAACTGTCCATCCAAGTGTGAGCTCAAATGAGAGGGAAATGGAGACGTCGGGATGTCTCCGAGTCAATCAAAGTGATTACTAAGCTCTCAAAACTTCAGTGTAGTGTAGGACAGATGATGCAACTACTGATTTTCTTGAGCCTTGACATTCTATTTCATGGCTGACAGAACTGATGTGGTCTTCTGCTTTTGAAGGTCATCTGCCTCAAGTTTCCTGGTGTTATGTATTCTGAGGTGAACTCCAGATGTGTGGAGTGTGCATGTTCTCCCTGTGTCTGTATGGGTCTTTTCCAGGTACTGTGATTATGTCCCACTTTCCAAAGACAGTGTTCAGAGAATGCATTTTTGTAATAGGTGAAACGGGTGCCAGAGAGTACTGCACCCACACTAGATTTATTTAATTTTGCACATGAAGAACATTTAATCGTAGACATAATATACCTAGACACCACATTATCCGTTTCAGCTTTATTTCAGCAGAATTTTTTTTGTAGTCTTCTCCAAATCTGTGCCTCCACACAATCCTGTCTCTGAGCTCTACAGGCAGTTCTTTCCTCCTTATGGCTTGGTTCAATGGCTCATTTAACTTGAAGCTTTGTTCCTGTAGAGGCTAAGTAACTTATTTAGAAAGGCACCACGTGACCAAGCTGCCTAAACCTTTGCAATTGACTGTACTTAGAGGTTGCATTGGCAAAGGAAATTGCTCGATTGAAAATATTTCACTGTATAATATGTAGGACATGTTAAAAGAGTGAGGCAAAGTAGGGTTTAGGCCGTGGGTCTGCTTTTAAAGCAATTTTGCTTTAAAGTTGTAATGTATGAGCTTTTATTCTAACCTGGCTTTTCTGCATGTAGACGATCTAGGATCCAGGACTGCGTGTAGATTCAACGCAGGTGTGTAAGCATGCAATAGCACCGCTGAGGCCACACGGGGGAGCCGCTCCATCACCATTTTGAAAGTGTAGTCACGCTGAAGGAGTCTGATCACAGAGCATTCACTATTTGGAAAACTACTGGCTCTTTTCGAAAAGTTCGGTTGCACGGCGTGTGGAGTGGGGATTCACCCGATTACCTTGTTATCTTCAGTGGCAGATTAGTGTATCAGTGTTAGTACACTCATTGACAAAAAAATAAAGCACCCAAATAGGAATGATGGATTGCTGCAAAATTCGGCATGTAATTATGACACAGGCAGACATGCAAATTATTACAGGTGTGGAATGGTAAGACACTGAGCCTTGCCACAAGAATAATATAAAAGTGCTTCCCCTGCTGCAACATAAAAAGGCTCTCAGGGGCTACTTTTTTGTGTAGTGTAACTCTTGGTGAGAGATCATTGGCTGATAGAGATGCCTCTAAGACACATTTGCTTGGGTGAGCATTATCCTGTTGAAAAATTCTAGTTGGAAGCCCTGCCATGGGAGGCAACACGTGTTGCCGCAGGATGTCCTGCACACGCTGATTTGTTAGTGTCCCTCATATCACTACTAGGGGTGACTGACTGTCATGTGCGGTGGCTCCACAGATCATGTTACCAGCAGTTGGGGCAGTGTGTCACTCCACAGCAAAGACAGGATTGAAACACTCACTATGAGGAATCCATACTCCCCCATAACCCCACTATGTCAACTGGGCAAAATGTCTTTGAGTGTGTCGTAGAGGCATGTCTAGCAGTCGCGATTTCTCACAAAGAGGTACGCTACCCAGAAGTAGCCTCTGACAGCCTTTTAATAGACAGCAGGGAAAGTACTTTTATGCCATCTTGTGGTAAGACCCAGTGTCTAATAAGACCACACCTGTAATTATTTACATATCTGCCTGCAACATACCTGCATGCTGTGTTTTGCAGCAATCCGACATTTCTATCTGGGTCGTTTATGTATTTATTTTTGTCAATGAGTGTATTTAGACATGAGCTACTAATGTACTCTTACATGTACTGAAGTGAACATATTACATTGTATTTATATTCACTCACTCACTCATTTTCCATATATGTTTAGCCTAATTCATAGTTGCAGATAGAAAACCAGACCAGTCATGCCTGTCAGTGGCTGCCACCAAAATAAATCTATGACCTCTTCTCTTTGTTGTTGTTGTTGTTGTTGTTCAGTTATCTTTTACCAGCTATTGAACTCCTGACCCTTTTGGTATCACTACTAATTACAAAGTAACAGCCATTCACTTCCTGTAAAATGGCTGCTGCAGTCAAGACCAGTAGTCTTTTAGTCACAGTTACTAAATTAAGTCTTCTCAAGACATGTGCTTGTTATATGAGTGTTTTATCCATTTTTATTACCCTTGTGCTCCTGAAACAGCATAAAATGCTATTAAATGCTTCCTGTTGAGTAACAGTAGAAAAGTAACTACAGGAAAGACAAGGCAGGTGATCATGCTCTGAACACTAAGACTGATCAATGGCAGATCAATTAAATCTACGGATATTTAGCATAAGTAATTTTGGCATCCAAGCAGAGAAATTATGACTCAGATTGACCAACAATTAATAATAACACCAATGTCGAACCTTTCTTTTTTATTTTGCCAGCCACTATCAGAATCGTCCTTTAAGGCAGGTTTCTTTGAAATTGGATACAAAATCCAAAAGCTTGAGCAGCTAATGCTTTCAGACAGAGCCAGTTTTGGACTTCCTCAAATATTTAAAAGAAAGTCAGTCACTCTGCAAACTACATAATGATAATATATATATTATATAGATATATATTTTGGCCACTTATCATCGTAACCTTCCAAAAGTACATATTAGACCACTAAAGAAAAGGCATTCAGTTCACGTAAACAAAATGAATGCTGAATCTTTAGTGCTTTTATTTGTTTTTCATTTCTCATCTGTGACAGAGTAACGTCAACTTTTGTGTCAAATCACTTTAACCTATTCAATGTTTAACAGGCATGTTTATTATATGGGCTGTTAATGAGCCTAATGTTATTTTTCAAATATCTAGAAGACTGCTAAAATTTGAGACCTCCGGCTATGTTCTTTACTATGATCATTTATCACAGTATTGAAAAGTATTGATGCCTTTTAAACTTTGGATGCCACAAAAACAAACAAATGAATCCTTGATTAAGTCAAACCTCAATTTTCACTGGGTATATCACGAGCAGAACCAGTCGACTGGAAACTTATGCTTGGAAAAGTAAGGGAAAGTGGAGAAGGAAGCAACAAGATGTAGGAATACAGTCAGACCCAAACAGAAGTTTCTGGAAGAACACTATCCATATGGTCACTCTGACTCAGAATCCAAAAAGAAAATACTAACCCTGGTGGCTAAGTAATCTAATCGTTTTGGAACCTTCCAGAAGCATCAGTAGAGGTTAAAAAAGCATTTGTTTTACCTCAAAGTTACACTCAAACTAAATGTAGATTTTAGATTCATTGGCACACATCGCAGTGAGTAGCACTGTCCCCTCACAGCTCCAGAGATCCACAGTTCAATTCCCAGCTTGGGCTGGAGTTTGTATGTTCTCCCTATGGATTCCTCTGGGTGCTCTGACTTCCTCCCACATTTCAAAGCCATGTGTTATGTCAGTTGTTGTCTAGTGTGGCCTAGTGTGAGTTTGTGAATGTGTGTGCATGTGCACTGAGATAGATTGGCACCCTGCATAAGGTTGATTCTTGCCTTGCATCCTGTGTTAAGTGGGTATGAAAATGAATGAATGAATGAATGACTTAATAATGAGGCTTCTATGTAACGTAGTTCCAGTGACTGTTAATGAGGAGCAAGAAATGGTCAGATTTGAATGCCTGGGAACCCACAGTCTCTAGAATCACTCTGAGAAACAGTAAAGGTGAAGATTTCTCTGCTTTAGGATTTTTGGCACAACAGCACTGATTTAGGACATAGTTTCAGCTTTGAGCCCTGTTAACTTTAACCAGCATTAGTGTGAAGACATTGTGCTGGAACTCTGTTCCTAGAGATCTCACATTCACTGAGGTGTGAAAGAAAAAAGCAGATTGAGGAGCATACAGGGAGAGGAAGATGAGGGACAAACGTGTGATTGCGCTGAAGGACAGCTCAAGCAAGCGTGAGGTTCATAGAGAGCAGCAGGGGGGCAGAGTCCATTCGTCTATAAACAGAGGGGGGAATGGAGGTAATGCTGAATCAGTCATGTCCCTGGGCACTCATCCCCATCCTCCTGTCCCCGTGGGTGGGTGAGATGATGGACATTGTCTCCCACTGCACTTCAGGGTCTTGAGAAATCAATGTGTAGACAAATGCTCTAAAACAATGGTCCATATCTAACCACAGTGTTATCATTTTCCAGAGCTACAGAATGAATTGTCTCAAGATGCTGGAAAATACATATACATTCGAAAGAGAGAATCAATCCCTGCTCTAAAAAAATGGTGAGTCCAAAAATAGTAAGGGCGCTGAAATGACATACCTATTTGTTGAAACACATTACTTATAAAACAGTCAATTAAACTGAGTTACTGTTTACCCAAATGGTTATGTCTATAGTGTGAATGACTAAGAACTATCTCAGAGGGTAGAATGAAGACTGTTGACAGGAAAGGTATGCTGGTACTGAACTATACAAACTATAAAACTTTAACAATCAGCTAAAGTAAAAGCAAAATGACCAATCATTAACCAATCATCACATCATAATAAGTTGGCAAGAAAAAAATCTAAATAACAAGTGAAAAACCAATACATCACACATCAACATGAATATAATCAAAACAACTATTCAAAGATGAAAAAGCACA
The DNA here is from genome assembly GCA_025084515.1 of Ancistrus triradiatus. Classification (NCBI taxonomy): domain Eukaryota; kingdom Metazoa; phylum Chordata; class Actinopteri; order Siluriformes; family Loricariidae; genus Ancistrus; species Ancistrus triradiatus. The sequence continues at coordinate 139,377 of JAJAGP010001996.1, forward strand.
TTGGAAGCACAATTTGAAATGTAACAGCATATCAGGAAATAATATAACTATTTAAAAAAACAACAGCAAATCGGAAAGTCATAGAACAAATCAGAGCTCAATATAATTTAATGTAATAAATAAATGTAATAGAATAAAAATGTAAAACACTAGCAAATCAGAAAGGAATACAACAAAATCAAAACAGCAAATGAGAAAACAAAAGAATTTGTAAACAGAACAGTGAATCAGAAAATAATTTAACAATTCTTAAGCAAAACAGCAAATAAAAAACAATATAACAATTTGAAAACAAAACAGAAAACAAAATGATAAATTTTAAAAATATATCAGAAAATTACATAACCATTCAAATTAAAAATGCAAAACAAAAAACAGTATAGCAATTTGAAAACACAACATCAAATCAGGAAATAATATAACAATTCAAAATCAAAACAGCAAATTATAAAATGGTATAATTTGATGACTAAACATCAGTCACAAAAATAAAAAAATAATTTCTCACAAACAGTAAAATCAAAAGAAACAAAACAAAACAGCAAATCTCTGTGGTAGTGGTAGCCTAGTGGTTAAGTTACTGGACTATGGACCAGAAGGTCCAGGGTTCAAATCCCCCCTCTGCCAAGCTTCCACTGTTGGGTCCTTGAGCAAGGCCCTTAACCCACAATTGCTTGGACTGAAGATTGTACCAATGTAAGTCGCTCTGGATAAGGGCGTCTGCTAAATGTAAATGTAAAATCTCAAAACAAAAGTAAAAAAAACAAACAAAGAAAAAAAAAGAAAACAAAATCAGAAAACAACATTACAACCATCCCAAAACATCGCATACCTGCAGCACTGACCACTTGTTGCTTATTGCTGAGGTACTAAACACATCAACGTTGATGATTGATTATTCAGATATTTGAAGACCATTAAATAGCGAGAAATGTGAAATAATCATTATATTTTGAGCTTGCAGGTTATACTTGAGAAAAAGTTGTTTGGATTAGGTGTAAATGGACAGCTAAAGAACTTGACTCAAACTATGATTTGACATATTAATATAACCCAGTCATAGCCTGTAACAACCCAAAGCCATCATTTGACATACATTAATGTTAGCTGTTCATAGCCTATAATAACCCAAAGTAATAATTTTATATACATTTGATATTAGCCATTCAGACCCCATAACACAAAGTCTCATTCCACATACTTTACTAAATTGCCAGCTTTTATTTTTTTTTCTTTTTTGTTTGGGGATTTGTCATCACGTTTTGATGATGTCATTTTATTTTGTTATTTGTGTGGTTTTAGTATTTGATGTTTCGCCTACTGAAATTGTATTTTGTTGTAAATCATTAATTGCAGCACTGGTTATGTTGCAGTGATTTTGCCTTTCGATTTGAATCAAAGATCAAAACTGAAATATTCTCATACCATTACAGAATAAAGACTCACTTATTCCATGGGTACGGCACAGTGCCCACATCACATGCGTTTTGTAAGATCATTTCTCTTTCTTTATGGTCTGTGCTTCCTGCTGCCTTTTCCAACCCAGAGCAAATTTTCTTTTCACATTGTAAGCTGTAATTGCTGTACTGCAGCATTTAGTTTTTATTATCTTATAAAATCACAGAATACCATCATCACTTTTCATTGCTTTATTATAACAGTGTTGCTCTGGTTCATTGCTCTTGAACCTGGATCTGTTCAACAATAAGTGTTTTATACATACAGGCACTTTCTACGTACATTTTTGTGAGTTGTTGAAGTCTGGGTGTGTATAAAATAAGTACCACCAGTCTTCATGAAATTTCAACCAAAATTATATCGTTCAGTATCCAAGACATTAGCATTTTCACAAGTATAGCAAGAGAAACGATTCGGGAATTATATTGAAGGATATGGACCTTATATGAATCAGAAACCATGTAGGGAAATATTTTCAGTTCCCCATTAAGTTATTGTTTATATAACAAATGTGGACTGCGTTTAAAGTACTGAACTATGGATGAGAAGTTCCAAGGTTTAACCTCTGCACTGCCAAAATGCCACTATTGGACCCTTGAGGAAGGCCCCTTCATTAGTTTATCATGATGAAGATGAATTTTATTTAAACATAAGCATGTTAATATATTAAGTATGACACTACAATAACACTGAGCTGTCATGCAGTAACAATGTGACTACCACAACAATGGCCTTAGACTAAGGACAGAGCTGGGGGTTCATAGTCAAAGAGCCTTATGGTGATCAGAGACATTGGGTTGCTGTTTTCTGCCTCCCGTGGGGTTGCCAATGTCTCATGTGATCCCTCTTGGCTGTGTTACCTACCAGGTCTCCTCTTTCTAGCTATGCTGCTATAGCTAATGCTGCCGGGTCTCATGCTACACATGGCATCAGTGATTGTTAATACACACTGTGCTCTTAATCAATAACTGTGTTCCAGTATCAGTTCCAGCCCCACACATGATGTTCATTTGCTGCAGCTTCACTCAAGCTGCTTCTGTCATCAGCTCCAGCCCCATCATACTCAGGCCACTTAATGCTGATGTACATATTTTAAGTTTTTTTTTTTTTAAGTATGACTCCATGACTTTAGTTTCATTCTTAGATTTATCATCTACGCCGCCCAAGGAGGTTGGGTCCCTTTTTGAGTCTTGGTCCTCCCGAGGTTTCTTCCTCATAACACTTAGGGAGTTTTTCCTTGCCACTGTCGCCCTAGGCTTGCTCAATTTGGGATTGGACATAGATATTAGGAGATAATGTAAACTTGTAAAGTTGCTTTGAGACAATGCTCCATTGTAAAAATATAAATAGATCTG